>CACKRE030003293.1:120541-131130 GCA_902602495.3 Ectocarpus sp. CCAP 1310/34
GAACAAGGAGGGGGGGGGGTAGGGAAGGAGGAGAGGAGGGGGAGGGCACCGTGACTGTTTTTTTTGTCCCATGTTCTGTCCAGCCGTGTTTTTCCGGGTGTGTTTATTGTCAAGGGAAAGGGGAGCTTCAGAGGAGAGGCCTTTACGATTCGAAGCGAGCGCACACACTTTTCTGGATTAGATTTTTTAGCTGTGGTGTGTAATTGATTGAGAAAATGTGTGTTTCTCTGCCTTCGTTTTTTGCTATATTTGAGGGGACGGAATTGATAGGGTTGCCGCATGGCGGCAGGGGTCTAACCTGCGTGCGTGCGTGCGTGCGTGCGTGCGTCTGACATATCTACGTGTTTTATGAGTTTTAAATGCCGCCGTCACTGCTGTGTGCTGCCTAGGTAGCGTTGTATTGCGGTAGGCCCTCAACAGTATCAGGAGTGAGTAAGTGTCGTCTGTAAGATCCGCGGGGCAAGAGGGGCGGCGGCCAGTGTTTATGAATATGGGCCCGCTCCCGAATAGAGACATGGTTCGCCTGTCGGAAACTTTAACCCTGGTGTGGTGGCAGGGAGGGGCCCCCGCGGATTGCGCGGCCCAGCACAGATGACTGTGCCCCTCGCCTCGAACCTTGTAGTTGCTTCTGAGAATAAGAACAATTTTCAACAATGTCTCTCCGTAGGGAAGGAAGAGAGAAAAAATTCCAGGATACTCGAGTCAGTCGTGATAATGATGAAATTCAACATGTTGTGTATGCATATTGCATGTTTCACTTACACTGTATTTCTACGTTTAATTTCAGGGCTACTATAGTCTATCAGCCGCACCAAGTAATATTTTTCGCGAGGTGTGTCGTTTTGCTGCCGAGCACGCGGGGGAGAGTAGAGAACAGCGATTAGGGGAAGCGTAATCTACGTAGATAGCTATATAGCGTTTATTGAGTTATCTTTTCGTTTCTATTTTCTATCCGATCAGGATTGTCGCGTAGTAATTGTACGTACCAAGAGTTTTGTGCATGACTCTCGCCTCCCGTTGGTCTCGTTTCTTGCTAGCGGGCATAGCCTAGAGCTATTTGGTACCTGTGAAGGAAGGGTACAAGTCATGCTGTGTATGGTTGGTGTTCGCCAGTTAGTGCTTCGCCTTTAGGCGGGACAAGCATCCAAACGCACGCTGCGGCATCAGGCGCCAAAGGTTTTCCAGTTGTTACGACCTCTCTGGACTCTCGACAACAGCAGTGAAAATCTGCAGCCGTTGTGCGGGTGAAACACAGCGAGCCCGACAAGACCAGCTCTGGAAAACGCGAGAAGGGGGTGTAGGACGAATAAACACGAGCTTTGTCGTTGAGCCAATAAACGCGGCGGTTGGTGCCGATGACGAATTCATCACCATCATCTCCCAGAGTGCTTCGGTTTGAGACGAGCGTACTCGGGTGCTGTGTGATGTGTGTTCGTGGTTGGTTGGTGCTTCCGATTTTCTGCCTACGGCGTGCATACCACATGCAAGCGCGTCACGTTTTTGGTTAGTCTTGTCTTTTAAGGGAGTGCGGCCTAACTTACTTGCAAAGCGCTTCTTATCAAGAGAACGTTGTGAAAAATTGGCATCAGACTATACTGGTCGAGCACGGTAGCGGTCCCTCAAGAGTGCCGGTTGAATTGTGCCACCGCCCGGAATACTGCGCCGGTGAAAATGGCGTGGCACCGATGGAACCTTAGCTATCAACAAAGGTGTCTCCTCGTCCTCTGACTACTAGATTGAGTGCCGTGTGCCTCGGCGGCTTCCCAAATTGATGTGTTCTTCAAGTTGTCTCCTCATCCTCTGACTAGATGGTGCCCGGTGCCTGGCAGGAGAAACTGGTGCATCTGTCCGGCACATACCGGCGGCTCTGAGGGGCCGCCACTGTAACGGAAGGGGAAAAAATGACACCCCAAGAAAAAGTAAAGAAAAAGAGGGGCCGGGAGGAGGGCGGCGACCACTTGTATCACGAACAACTGGCCTAAGTGTACACCACCAGCGTCCAGAGGAGTTGAATACCGCCGAGGACCCTTACTTGTGTACGTTCGCTTCTTTTGCTACGAGACGATATATATACCATATATGACACAAGATAACCTAACCCCTGGACCGATTTTCACAGCTCGATTTCTCCACGACCAAGAGGATGCATAAACGAAACGATACATTTTCGAAAAGCTCTCGACGAGACGGTTTCAACGCCGCCGTTTTCGGCGCTGTGACTGTTCCGGCAGTTGAGAAATCGAGCTTCGAAAAACGGTCAAGGGGGGTGTTATCTTGTGTCATATACGGTATTTAGTTGCTCTTTGGGCGTAGGTGAACCGCAAAATGAATACAGCCAGTAGCTGCCTACATTCCGTTCTCCAAAGCAGAGATGAATCCTATCCTCACTCACCTGTGTTGAACGTAGTAACACAAAACAAAGCATGGTCTGCATATCGACCTGCGATCATGTAGTGCCAGGTCAGAGTTCAAAATACAGCCTGTCGCGATCTCTCTGAAGCAAAATGCTCAGACCCTACACCTTACACGCATCCTAACACAAAATGGCGAAATCCTTTAGTCGGCGTTACTTAACCCTCTTGACAACTAGTGTATCATATCGTGGCTCTAGCCTTGATATGATGGCCTAAACCACATTAAGTTCCCCCTTGTGCGCTTGTGTCAGGACGTACGGTAGATACGACAGTTTCCCGCTCTTGGTTGCAACACCTCCCAGGTCGATCATCCCCCGACAGCAGTGCCAAGGAGAGCCTAGCGCTAACGCAATGAAAACAATCAAGCCTTCTCCGCCGCCGCCGCAGCCGCTGCTGCACCTTCGCTGTTGTCAGCTCTCAGCAGGGGGAAAGCGATCACGTCTCGGATGGACGTCGCCCCTGCCACCCAACACGAGACACGGCCGCGGGAGGTGCAACGTCGAAACCCCGGCGAGCAAAGGGTACGAGAAGGGAACGTTAAAAGAGGAGTGGAGAGGCCACATCGTCAGCGCGGAGCGAGCCGAACAAGCAAGCGGGCACTTCACCAGCAGCCAGCCAATTCAACCAAACAAGCGCAGAGAACGAAGACAACTCCCAACAAACAAGAAAAGTGGTGCTTGATTCATTTTTTTTTTTTTGCAGATTCTTTTTTGTTTTTGGCTTTGAGGATATAGTATCAAGCCACAACAATATCCATGCTTCACACTTACTGTTGCGTGCATTTTGTGGACTTTGAAACTGTCCAGTTTTGGGGACGCAATATCGCAACAGATTACAAAGCACAAAAACAGAAGAAAGAAAGTGGCATGGAAACGACGGTGGCCATGGCGTGTCAAATACAGCCGAGAGGAGCCAGCCCCGCGCACTCAAAGGAAACGGACTAGAGGGAGGTTTTTGTTGCCAGGCCAGGGAGGGGGAAACAAAAAAATCCTTGAGAGGCGGTCCTAATCTAGCTTCAGAGCAAGAAAAATAACCGTGTGGTGCCGTATTGCGTTAGGGTAGCCAACAAAGTTCCGTTTCGTACGAGAAAAGATAACACCCCCACCGCACACACGATTACGCCACGCAAAAACAAGGGTGACAATTTACGGGCCAACACCCAACCCAAACAAAATACTAAGAGGCAAAAAAAGGGCGATACAAGATACCGCACCCCCTACAAAATACCGCACAATTGCTTACAAGCCGAAACGCCATCATGATGATGATGGTGATGGTGGTGGTCCTTGGTTCGTACGCAAACGCGGTCAACACGCGGTAATCAAAATCAGGGGAGACACTCAAGTACAGCGGTGGGCCCCCGGTTTAACGACCCGCTGTCTAGCGACATACCCTGTAATGCATTCACAAAGTCGGGTGGCACAACGGCACCCCGACCAATCGCCGCTACTGTATACCGGCGACAACGACCTGCTCTGAACAGCGACCGACCACACTTCCTCCTGACACTAGGGGTTGTCGCTAAACAGGCACACCGCGGCACGAATATAGAACAAACAACTCCTCTGCGGAAGAGGCGAAACATGTTATGTTTGCGTACAAAAAAAAAAGCTCACCTGCCAAGAGCATGATGAGGCGGTCAATGCCAATCCCGAGCCCAGCCGTCGGGGGCATGCCGCGCTCCAGAGCATCAAGAAAATCGTCGTCAACGTCGCAGGCTTCCTCGTCTCCCGCAGCCTGTTCGATCGCGGACGCACGTGCTTGATTATAAGCCACAGTTGGTGATTGTCATTGGCGAGGGGGGTTCAGCGGATAGGAGGGGGGGCGGGGTCGAGGTATTTGTCTGGTGGGATAAGAATATTATCTGCTGCTCCATTTGGGAAAGCCTCCGGATTTGATGGGAAAACGTCGGGCGAGAGCGATCAACCGGTATGGGAGTCGACAAGCACAAGGTCATTATGAGGTGGATGGCCACATGAAGCAGTACGGATTCAAGAGGGATGGACAACAACTTGAAGCAGTCGGGATTCAAAAGATGCTGACCACCTACATCGCAGCAGTGCCATCGATGCGTCGATAACACCAGTAAACCAAGCAAGCAGCAATGGCGGCCAAGGATAAGGATACATCCGAGTGCGGGACCAAAGCACGAACATTGGTCAAGCGTTCTTTCAACTCAAGCAAAGCACGTACGTTGGTCGCGCATCTTTCAACTCAAGCCATCCCCAACACCAACAACATAAAAAACCACCTTGAGAAGGCCCCCCAGAAAAAAAAAAAAGCATAAAGACGAGATAAATTCGCCTGGCCACCAGCAGTCAACATCGCCACCTGTATCTCCACGTTGCACAACCAAAAAAGAAAACACGAGCTTTGTTCGCCTCCCTAGGTTTATGCAAACCCCAACTACCTTCTTAGCGGCCTGCAGCTCGAAGCGGTTGCGCTGGTCGACCGGGTCGGTGAGCTCGCTGAAGGCGTTGGCCATTTCCCTTCCCTGCACGAACACCTCGAAGCGTTCCGTGTATCCGGCTTTGGAGCGGTGAGGCTTCGCGAGCGGGCTCACCTGTTCGTGGATTAGATACCACGTCGACAACGACGGGAGCGGCGGCAGCAGCAGCAGCAGCAGCGGCGGCGGCGGCGGCGGTGGCAATCGAATGCACGAGAAATAAAAGCATTATTGGCAGTCGCGGCAGCAGGTGAAGCAGCAGCAGCAGCAGTCGCGCCAGCAACGGCAACAGCACCAGAGGCAAATGCAGAAGCAATGACAATAACAACAACAGTCGTAGCAATAGCAACAGCAGCAGCAGCAGCAGCAGCAGCAGCAGCAGCAGCAGCAGCGGCCAGCACTCGTATTGCACGACAGGACCGTCGCAAGGATTATGGCCACTGCAAGAGACAGCTTCGTGGGGCGGAAAACAATCCAAACAGAGGAACAACACAGCAGCATCAATCCATGTTCCGACAGACATTCACGAAACGCAACAGCCGCAGCAACCAAACGTCACCATTGCCTTCAGGCTACGAACATCTGCTGTTCACGACAAGAAACATTCCGCCAGGGAAAACGCACCCCCTTTTTTTATTTTTAATCACCGCCAGCCCCGCACGCATCCAACCACAAAATATTGCCCCAAGCCTGCACAGCAAATAATGCAGGGCTTACAAAAACGTCTCGTGGCCAAAAGAAAAAAGGCGCATGCTTAAAAAAAAAAAGAATAATGCACTACGGGGGCGACGCGGATGCGAATGTATACCTCGATGGGGTGGTCCATGACAATGGTTGGCTGAATCAGGTCTGCCTCGCAGAGCTCCTCGAAACACTCGTTCAAGATGTACCCCGGGGTTTCCAAGCCGGCTGCCTTGTGGACGCCGGCTTTCAGGGCAGCCTCTCTGGCTATGGCGAGGGCCGCAGCGGGGTCGGACATATCCAGAGCCTCGAAATCCAGGCCTGATGAAAAAAGAAAGACAAAAACAAAAAAAATGGGTTGAGGAAAAAAAACTGTTCTCTCGCCTTGAAGTCCAGCCGTGACAAAAAGAAAGAAAGCAAAAAAAGGACAAAATAAACGAAGATAAGGGTCGGGAAAAAACAAGGGCAAACGACACGACAGGGTATATACCCTGGTCGAAAAGCGACACACCTGGGTACACAGTCATTAACAGCAGTAAATACACTCATATCATTGGTCAGCGCCCAATTCCACCCCGGTACGTCCGACAGGGCCCAGGGTATACCCTGCCGTGACTACTTTTCTCAACAATTTTACCCTTTTTTCGGAAATGTACCCTGACCTGACGGGAAATGAGACCCTTTCATCAATCATTTCCCCCGCAGGAATCTTCCCAACTCCTTTTCCCCTCCAACCATGGGATACCAAACGTCGAATCTTCCCGTCCAATAACAACCATGGCAACGGGGCAGGAATCAGTTTCTGCCCCTGCGAAACAGCACCAACCGTCAACTCTTCCGCTCTAAGTCTACAATGGCCAGGCAATACCCCGGCACAATTGATCCGCTTGGAAACATGCACACACGCGTACAATACCCCATGGACGACTGCTTGCTGTAGTCTGTATGAGACGCACGGGTCACGCTGTGAAAGCGAGACCGATCCAGCATGGTTGACATGCATAGCATGTGCCAATGTGTGGCGCTGTGCTGACGACGAGCTCGCGCCCGCAGAGAGGGCCGGAGGGGAGAGGCGGGACCAGCACACACAGACACGCCCTTGACATCAATCACGCACACACGAGTCTTATCCTTACTCTAGCAGCAGGATACTGCTGTGTTGTCCAACTTAATCACCCTCCCTGTCGATTGAGAGAAGTAAGGGAGAGCTCGCGTTATATTTCATCGGCTCATCCCGCCGAAGTCTGACGTTTTCTTACTACATTTATTGATTTGATTGGTCGGCTTGGTTGGCTGGTAAGCGTGACCGCTGCTGCTACAGCAGAAGTTCAAGCAAGAAACACATCGCAATTGACACACAAAACAAACAACACATGCACGACGCACACACGGCACATCGCAATTGAGACACATCAGACAACACACGCACGCACACATGCATATGCATGCCAACCATGCTGGATCGGTCTCGCTTTCACAGCGTGACCCGTGCGTCTCATACAGACTACAGCAAGCAGTAGTCCATGAGGTATTGCACGCGTGTGTGCATGTTTCCAAGCGGATCAATTGTGCTGGGATATTGCCCGGCCATTGTAGACCTAGAGCAGAAGAGTTGATGGTTGGTGCTGTTTCGCAGGGGCAGAAACTGATTACTGCCCCGTTGCCATGGTTGTTACTGGGCGGGAAGACTCGACGTTTGGTGTACTTCCTTTCTTCCCCTCGCTGCCTCGGCAAGGTTTTGCGTAGGCATGACCCATAGCGAGGGGGGGGTCTTTCTAGCGAGCAGGGCTAGACTCACCCTCAAGGGACCCATACCTTCTTCCTGCGGCGCNGGCCCTAGGTTTGCTAGAGGGAGCTGTACTGTTTCAGTAACCTGGTTTTGCCATCAGAGGAGGATGGGACAGGTGGTGACGAGCTGATTGGGCTGGTTGACCCTTTGGCGCGAGAATTTCCAGACCAATAACCATAAGTGCAACGAGGGAGAAAGCGAGAAATCGACTGGGAAGGACAGCAACGAGAGCGTGTACGAAGCGGAGCGGGTCGAGTTTGGTTGTGCTAGGACTGGCCACAGCGGCACCGGAGCAGCGGCACCGGAGCATGCGGACGGCATCGAACCGTGGCGCACGGACAAACATCTCTTGTGTGGTCAATTATTTTTCCGCTTTTTTTTCCTGAATACAGGTGTTGGGTGTGTGTGATGACGTCACTGGTTTTGTAGAGAGAGGCGGCAGAGATGGCGCGGATAACCCGGGTGCCTTAATTGTGTACCTGCATCGTGGAAGACCCCTTCAATGTGGAACGATTCCTAGTCAGTGTCGATGTTTACGCTGCTGTGCCTAACACAGATAGATGATCTGGATAGATTCGCATGATTGTCAATTGTTGCAATGATGGCTTTGAGTGGCTGTTCTTCTTTGTTGTATGTCCACGGACTCACTCTGACAGCACTTCAGACAGCAGCTGCATGCCCCGAGCTTGTGTACCATGCACCATGGTGTTATTTTTGTACAGACAGCATTTCAGGCAGCAGTACGCTGTAGTCGACAAACATTCATTTTGGTTGAATGCGGGACAAGGGGGGTGATGCTGCTGCTGAAGTCGATATGTAGTTGTTGTTGTTGTTGTTGTTGTTTTTCTCCCATCATCGGACTCTGTCGTCTGCCCCTCTGGCCCCTATCCTCCACTTCTACTAGCTAGACGACCCAACCGGGGTCACATAGGAGGGGGGGGTTGGACCCCCTCCTGCGGTTCATGCCTGAGGTATTTTTATCGCGAGAAGGGTACAGCAATCCCTTCCCTCGCGACTTACGAAGTCGATTATGGTTTACTAACAAACGAGCTTTGCAGCGCGTCGCGCTCATCCTAGACCAGGATATATTTAGTGAGAAAGAAACTATCTCTGTCGGGACTCGAACCCATGACCTGGCCCTTAGCAGGCTGCGAGGCTACCCACTAGACAACCTGGGCGTAGTAGTGTGTGGGCGTGTAGTTCAGTTGTGAGCACGCAAACGTGCTGCAGGGATTGCAGGTGTACCTCCTCGGGATTGCGTACCCTTTCCTTGCTAACAGTGTGTGTGTTCTTCAGATCTTCTGATGGCTCTAGCATTTTTGTGACCACGGACCGAGTCATTGCTAGATTTTGGGATTAGCAACTGACACGAGTTAATGTGAAGAAAAACAACAAACAACAACAATCCCATGGTTGGAGGGGAAAAGGAGTTGGGAAGATTCCTGCGGGGGAAATGTTTGATGAAAGGGTCGTATCCCGTCCGGTCAGGGTACATTTCCGAAAAAAGGGTATAGTTGTTGAGGAAAGTAGTCACGGCAGCGTGTACCCTGCGCCTTTTCGGACGCACCGGGGTGAAATTGGGCGCTGACCAATGAAATGAGTGCATTTACTGCAGTTGATGACTTTTTTTTTTCTCCCATCATCGGATTCTGTCGTCTGCGACTCTGGCCCCTATCCTCCACTTCTACTAGCTAGACGACCCAACCGGGGTCACATAGGAGGGGGGGGCTGGACCCCCTCCTGCGGTTCAGTTAATGACTGTATACCCAGGTGTGTCGCTTTTCGACCAGGGTATACCCTGTTGTGTCTCCCTAAAAAGAATAAACAAAAAAGAAGAGACCCCACTCCTTAAAAAACAATTAACAGACACCTGCCTCCCCAGCATCATATAGTTGGATAGATACACAAGAAGTCCACCAGACGGCCTTGTCGAGCCTGTTACCCACAGGGAAGATATCGCTATTTGCTGCTCGGGGAGCCGTAGAAATATCGCTACCAATTCATCGCTAATCTACGGTAGACTCTTTTCTATTGATAGCGATAGATGGATTTGTCGTGCTCTTTATGGAAAAAAAATAATAAATAACAATGGGTAGGGAAAAAACTGTGGCTATATCTCCAACGGGTTGAAGTCTTGTACGATAATAATAATAGTGGTAGGGAAGAAGCATATAATTTCCGCAAACATACACGCAGCGAAACAAACTGACCCAACGTTTCAATACAGCACTGTGACTGGCGCAAGATCAGCACAAGAACATGGTTTCAGCTGGGTTGCAACCAGTAGCACCGGTAGGCTAAGGGCACCGCAACAGGCGCGGGGTCGGAGGTGTCCGCGCCAGTACATCGCTTACGACCAAAGCGGCTCAAGCTTGCGACTACCGTAGGTTGCACGAGGTACCGCATACGACACAAGATAACACACCGCCTTGACCAATTTTCAAAGCTCGACTACAGCGACGGCGTGGAAATGTGTCGTACTTGTGTTGCTGTGATCCGATTATGGAAGATAGAAATGTCGAAGCATAATCATTGGCCGGGGAAACACGAAATTGGTCTGGACAGAAAGAACCCTGGTACAATTGACGTCTTCCGCAATTGTGCTGCCGAAAAAAGGCCTTCATGCTCCAGGACAGGTAGATCAACCTAAGAGTATTTGTCGCTGCTGCTGCTGCTGCTGCTGCTGCGTGAGAAGCCAACCTCGGGAAGAAAATCAAGAAAACCACCGAGTACATTCTTCTTGTCGGTGGCGGTGATGCGTGACATCGATCCAACTCCAAGACCCGCACCTATCTTTTCCTTAACGAGGTCGTTCATCGTCACTCTTCTCCACGGAGCCTTCAGGTCCACATCCGGCGGAGCCCCCTCCTCTTCCCCGCCCGACACAGCCGTCGTGCCCAGCACTTCGGAGGCGGCGCCGGCCACAAGCTTCTCCGTGAGCTCCATCATGTCGTGGTAGTCCGCGTAGGCCTTCGCATGCGATGCCCGATCGAGGGAAATAGGACGGAACCGACAATATCGGCAAGCAAGTGTTCGTGAACTTCTTTTCGAAACGACACAGCAACCGGGCTCCTTCAACATATGGGGCGGGCTGGTCGGGACGAGTGCAATCTCTTGGCACAAGCGGCATTGTTAAGCTGTTTCAATATTGATGGTCTACCGACCACGGCTTGCGTTGAGTGCCTCATGCTCCGTCCTCTCATGGACGCGTGGTCAATGGTCTAAGACATGCAAGATGAGAGTATCCCCCCCCCCCCCC
>CACKRE030003293.1:151756-162513 GCA_902602495.3 Ectocarpus sp. CCAP 1310/34
GGGGGGGGGGGGGGGGGGGGGGGGGGGGGGGGGGGGGGGGGGGGGGGGGGGGGGGGGGGGGGCGCAGAGTGAGTGTCTTCCGGTTAGGGGGACTGACGTGCAAACGACCGGTGTAAGTCGTCCGTGAGAACAACAGCAACAACAACAACAACAACAACAACGACGACGACGACGACGACATCGACAACAGCAGTCACAACAAACAAAAACAACAACGTCAACAGCAGTCGCAACGAACAACAAAAACCAGACGACGACGATGATCACAAGAGCACTGGAAACAAAGGAAAAACGCTGGAATGCCAGGCGAAAAACAAAACCACACAGAAGGCGTTGAAGAAAAAGAAAGTCACGCGACGACCATGCATAGGAGTTACTATAGGGCGCGTGTGTTCAAAATCAATCAAGCCGATTCTTTCGTTCTTGAGTGTCTGGGGGAGACGCAGATAGGACCTTGAGGGGGGTCCAAGATTTGTGGGAGGGGAGGACCGCAAAAATCTGAAAATCTCAACGGAAATCCCTTGTCTGTTTTCTTTTCGTCACATACCTCATTGCTCTTACCCAAAAACGATAAGAGTACTGCGTCGAACGGGCGTTGAGAGTGTTCCGGTACGGTCATTGCATGCCTGTTTTTTCAACGCGGATAACGTCTACACCTTACACCGCACCTTGGTCGCGAAGCACGCCGGAGAGATTGCTTGCGCTCAATCCGACGCTCGGGTGTTCAACACCGAGGGCGGCGGTGCGCATGTCCAGAGCCGATCTGCCAAAAGGAAGCGGACCGAAACAATCGAGCTGTGTCAATCAAGCGTGTCCAGAAATCGTCAGCAAAACAAGACCAAAAAGCAAAAAAAAGCAAAAAAAAAAAAAGTTCAAACGAGAACACAGCCGGATTGCAAGGGCTGCTCCCGGAAATGATTCCGCATGTAACCAACTCCATCACTGACGGACGTGTTTTTCCTAGCATAACGACTGCCATTAGGAGACGGTCAATTCGATGGATAATGTATAGTATCCGTTTCGTGGCGACCGCTGTTAGGAGAGAGGATGAACTCGATGACATACATTCTTGAGCAACTGCTGTCACCTGCTGCATGTAGGGTTTACAGGAAGGGGCAGCAGGGGTGGACCTTGGTATTATTGACGAAAAAATAACAGCAGTAGGGTACTAATGCCGGCAGCGTTTTTTCTTACGTTATCTTTTGTGTGGGAGGCCGTGGTTGTACCCTTTTCAGTCCACGTCAAGCACTAGGGTAAACGCCTGGTAGCCTGCTATAGTAGTACCCTTTTGAGTCCACGTTCATGCACAGCAGAGTGACACGCACCGGTAGAGCTCCTCGGCCTCCAACAGCTTCCCCTGTTCGTGCAGCAGTCCCGCCAGCTCGCTCCTGGCAGACGCAAGGGCCACGGCGGACTGCGTGCGGGCTAGCTCCCCGTCCTCGCCGTCGCCGGCCCTTCCCGCGATAACGCGAACGGCCTTCTCTTCAGAGGCGTTCTGAAAAAAAAAAAAATGAAAAAATGAAAAAATGAACAGAAGGAATAGGACAAGTGAAGGCGGACGTGTCATCAAGGGGTGACATGATGCAACATGAAAGAGTGACGCTGTACCCAAGCTCGACCCGCCCACACAGCAGCTGACACTCCAACAGCCCGGCGAACCCGCATCACACTAAAAAAAGGACGAAAGGAAGCGAAGGCGTTATCAAGGGTGCTGCAAGACGAAAACCAGAGCCGAAAGCTGACGTTCGAACAACCCTGCGCACCACACACCAAACCAAAAAGCTGGTACAAGTTTGTACACAGCGGTCAATGTATCTCACTTGTCGTAGCAGCCGTTCGGCTTCGTCAACGTTGCCGGTGGCTCTCAAGAGCTGCGGCAGCACCCTCCGCAGACCCATCCAGTCCTGCCGAGCTAACGCCACCATCTGAACGGTACAGAAGGAATATCAGGGGCAACGACAACAAGTCGGGACGAAAAAGTAAAACACAAGTGAAAACAAATATCTCCTGGACACGGGGCAACAAAACCAAAGGCTGGACATTAAGTGAAACAAAACAAGGCTTACACAAACTCAAAATAAGCCAAGTCTGCAGTTGGTTTCAATCCACTTACTGAAAAGACTTCACATCCTTTGGACTGAGGTCATATCTCGAACGGGTAGTCTTTCTGCGAGGTTATGTTTACTTTCTAAAAACAATCCTGCTGGGTTACCCTCCTCTCCTGTATGACCCTGCCTGACACGCACGTCAAGCGTGTAAAGACACGTGTAAGACTGGCGTTGGCATAAATGAGACGAAAACAAGCAATAAAAAACAAAACAAATAACAAAAGCACAGCGAAAAACAAGCCCTGGTCATGTCAACATAATTATCCGGATAGCGAACCGGGTCTACCAGAGTGGCCAGGGGAAAGAGAAGGGTAAAATCTGCCGTGAGGACAAAACAAGACGGGATGTGGTATCCCCGCATCCGGCGGGGTTCCCTCAGCACACACGGAACCCCCCCCCATGTATACTGAGGCAATTTGCTCGAAGAGCGTCCTGTTACTGCACCCGCTTTGTCTCGTTTGGACTTTCCCTCACCATCTAGTGCAGGGGGGGGGGGGGATCTCGCGCACAAGGGAGGTAAACTGAAGCAATACTTGCGTGACGAGCGTCTTGATACTCTGTTTTTCGTCTATTTTGGACTCTCTCACCCTCTTTTTCACGGGGGGGCGATCTCGTGCACACGGAACCCCCTAGGGTTGGGGGGAGGTAAACTGAAGCAATAAGTACGTAAAGAGCGTCCTGATACTCTTTTTTGTCTGCATGGTACCCTCTCTCACCCTCTGCTGCACGGGGGGCCTGATCTCGTCGAAGCGAACACAGGGATCGCTGGTCGACACGGGCACCTTGAGAGCCCTCGCCCATTCCAGAGCCTTGTAGTCCATGCCGGCCGTGTTGTGGAACTTCTCGCTTTGCAGCTGAAGGCGAGGAAGAGAGGAAGAGAAGGAGGGAGGGAGAGAGGGAGAGAGAGAGTGAGAATGAGAGAGAAGAGAGAGAGACAGACAGAGAGAGAGAGAGGGAGAGAGAGAAGGAGCGGGAGAAGGAGACGGGTGCATATCGTACTTCAGAATGAAATAGAAAAATCAGCAAAAAGGCAAGACACACGCCCTCCACACTACCACACTTGGAGGAAAATAATGTTTACGGCGGGTCAACATAAGCTCAAAACACAACAACTACTCTCGTATCAACTAACAGGGCTTAGGAAGTTAGGCGCCTCACGTCCACTTCCACCATGCATCCTGATTCCACAACACGATACGTAAGAAAATCAAATAAGGGATCCATAGAGAGGGGGCTCTGAAAAAATCATTGATGGGCTGCGAAACAAAATCTACGAGGGCGTTTGTAAGGGCTTCTGACTTGACAGGCGTGTTGCTGCTTGGGCAGATGCGGTGGTTTCTTTCTTCTCACCTCCACCTCTACGACGTGCTTGGAGGCCTCCAGTTCGACGCTGGCCTTGATGCCCGTGAAGCCAAAGTTGCTGGTCTTCATGATCGGGCTCTGCGGCAGCCTCTCCCACATCACGGCCTTCACCTGGAGACCAAGGAAAAAAGAGGGCCGGGCCGTGCCGTGCCACCATTACACATCAAGGTCAAACAGCGTCAAAACATAATCAAGTTTCCTCCATCGTGAAGACGCCCAGCAGCGACCACAACACCAACACCAACGAGTCAGCCGGTTGGCGCGGTCGATGCAAAAAAAACAAAAACAGACACATACAGAACACACCTGCGTGTGGCACTTGAGCTTGCGGCAGAACTCGGCCGCCTCCTTGGCGCCCCTGCAGACCACCACCAGCTTCACCACGTTCAGCACGCGCCGCACGTCCCCCTGGTGATACCTCTTGGCCTCCTCCTCGATGGCTTCTACGGTGGTCAGGACGATGGCCGGGAGCGGCTACAACAGCAGGCGTGAGGGAGGGGGGGAGGGGGGGAGAGGGGTTACCCTCATGTTTTGCATGCCTTAGATGTTTAACCATTGACCACGCGTCCTCGAAAGGACGGACGGAGGGGGGAGAGGGGGGGTAGGGTAGGTTGTCCGCGAGCGGTGGGGAGGGAAGATCAGGTAGGGGTAACCGACGAGTGTTCCACGGTGCCGTAGCCATGTGCATGGTACGGGATGTGTGGTACGGGATGTATGGTGCACGGGACAAACGATGTCTTTGGTGAGCTCTTTCCAATGCGGCCCGGATTCCTCTAAGCCGCGATCAACTCATGACCTCTCTTGCTGCTTGTCTTTAGCCGAATCGTAGTTGCATGCTGCTGGTGTTACAGTTGCTGGTGTTGCAGTTGCTGGTGCTACTGCTGCTGCTATGTCTCACCTTCAACCCGTGGTCGAACCGAGTGAGGCCCTTGACTATGCCCTCGATCTCCTCCCTCGCAGGCCTCGAGTCCTTGAGGTGGCTGGCTGCGCCCACCGCCAGGCTGGGCTGCGTCTCAATAACGTCACTGTTGTACCAACGACCACCAACAACAACAGCAACACCAAACAGCAACGTAAGAACGACGACAACAACCAGCAACAACGACGCACAGACAGGGGAATGAATACACTTGTTGAGTGGCTCCGGTCGGTGTGCATAGGCTATCATCACGAATACAGGAGGGTGGTTAAGAGTCCGAAGGGTGTCGAACAAACATGTAGCCGACGACAGCCGGGATGAATAAAAAAGGCAGTAGAGGGCCTACGGCAAGAGGGGTGGTGCAGTACCCTCTCCCCGGTTCTACCGTCTCGGCAATGAAACCCTGCGTCCTATGCATAACGAGAATAAGTCCGTTCAAACCCTCGGCTATAACACCCTGCGTCCCATCTTCCGCATCCCATACTCTCGGCTATTAACACCTGTGTCCCACCTCACTTAACCCGATGAAAACCTCGACTACACTTGCGTCCAATGCACAGACAACTCACCCTCCCAAGCACGCCTCCTCGATCTCCTCCAGGCTCGAGTGGGTGGTCCACCTCGAAGCCGTGTCTCGCGCCGCGGCCGATATGGCCCTCGCGTGAGCACCAGTCTCCAGCGCCACTAGGGCAGTCTTCGCCGCACGCGTGATCTTCTCTTCCTGGGTGCGGGTTTCATGCACCTGGGAACGTCGGGACCGGAGCGGGTCAGAGCGGCAAGAGACTCGTTTGCGTATCACAACAGCAGTGTCGCCCATAAAACGTCCTCGGTTGACGGATGGATACTTTTCAGGACGGCTTGATGACGCTCCGTGGGATATCTCGTTCCAATGCTGACATTTCACTACTCTCTAGGCGTGGTTTTACACATGGGCCGCACAACCATGCCTCCGCGGCGGTCAAAAAAAAAAAAACTCGCGGAAGCGTGCATGTAGATACCTGGCGGAAGTAGTTAGCCACCGGCAGCTCCGTCGGGAACGAGAGCTTCATCTTTCGGTCGCCTTTGCCTCCATCGTCGAAGGATAGCGTTACGCTCTTCTCCACGACGTCCTCGGATACCTCTCGGAGGTTGGAAAGGCGGTGCGCGACGTCCTTCCCCTTGTCCGACTGCAGCACGAGCATCCAGCCGTCGAGTTCCCCGTCCAGCGTATCCCCGGCGCCGCTGCCGTTGCTGTCCGTGACCCCCCCCTGAGCCCAGGTCGACCAGGGCATCCCCCCGCCGCCCGCCGCGACCGACGATCCACCCGGCGCCGTCGCCGCCAGCTGGGACTCCTGGGCGGCAAGGGACCCCGTGCCGGTCCCGGCCTGCGCAAGCCTCAGCCTGCGCTTGCGCGTGCCGGTGCCGCCGGCCGTCCACTTCTTGACGGTGACGCCGCCTCGCAGCCACGCGTGCACGCGGTCCTGGTCGGCGACAGTCACCCACGACCCCGACCCAACGGAGCCGCTGACGAGGGCGTGCGCCTCTCGCCCTGCCTCGCCGTCGCCGCCGCCGCTATCGGCGGCGCCGGAGCGCCGCCGTTGCCTCGCGGCTTGCTCCTCCGCCGCCTTGGCGTGGAGAGCGTCTGCGGTCGCGGCACGCGCGATGTCGGCCGCTTCAGCCTCACCGACAGCCCACGGGGTGCGGTTCAGGTCCGGCATGGTCGCCACCGCCATCGCCTCTTCCGCTTCGTCCTTGGACGCGGGAACGTCGCCGGCGGCAGCGAGAGCATTTGCGGCGACAGCGTCTTCCTTCTCGTCTGCTTGCTCCGGAGGTTTTAGCCCAGGAGCGCCTTCCGCGTCCGCCGCCGACCTCCTGCCGTCCCCGGGCTGCTCCTGCCGCTGCCGCCGCCGCCTCCTCCCCGGCGTCATTCGCATCCACCCCGCCACCGCTTGCTGCTGCGGGGCTCTTGGCGACGGCGCCGGCCTGGGCGAACGGAGCGGCTCCGCCTCCTGTATTTCCCCCTCGAGGCTGCGTGGACCCAGGACGTCGTGCGCTCGTTGCTCCCGCTGTTGCTGCGCGTAGGCCTGGACGCGTTCCTTCGACTGAGGCGTCTTGGCGTCCGGCACCACTTCTTCCTGGCTGGCCTGCGGCTTGGGGAGCTGCAGCAGCAAGCGCTTCTGCTGCTCCTGCTCCTCCGGGGCCGGGGAAGCAGCGGCGTCCGGAGACGGCTCGGTAGACTGCTGCCCCTGCTGGAGAGAGGCCGACCTACGCTTCGCAAACTCGTGCGGCGACGGTAGGAGACGCATCCTGCCAGGACGACGCTGCTTCGCGCGGGTATTCTCCTCCGCCTTCTCTTCGGCCTCCTGCCGCCGCTGCTTCTCCTGCGACCGCTGCCGGTGCATCACCTTGCCCACGGCCTGAGACAGCTGCTGGAGCTGGGGCGGGGATACCTGGGGTGAAACCTTGGCCGGCACATCGGCGGTGCTTGATGCCGGAAGCTGCTGCTGAGGCTGTGAGGTTGCCGGCTCCGGCTCCGGTTTCGCCGTCGGCGCGGGCGTCCGCTGACTCTCGAACCCTTCTCGCTGAGACAGCTGGTCGAGGATCGGCGGCGGCACCTGCGGCGAGACCCCGGGGGTCTGCCAGGCCACGTCCGTGCGGGCCAACTGGTCGTCCTTGTCCTTGGCCGGCTGCGCGATGGGGTGCTCTTCCTGCACTCTGTCCTCCATGGGCGTCTCGACCGCCGCGGCCGGCGGCGGCGGCGGCGGCACTTGCGGCGCTCCGGCCGTCGCCGCCGGTCCCGCCTCCACGGGCTCCGCCGCCTGCTCCTGCTGTGACTTATGATCGTGAGGAACCGCACCCGTGCCGCCAACGGACTCCTCCTTCACCTCCGGCGACGTCGTCTTCGCAGCACCCGACGCGGCGTCCCCCTCTTCGCGACGCTGCTGCTCGTTCTGCGGGAACCACTCCAGCTTCTCCGTGAGCTTGCGGAGGAACGATTTCTCGGGACGGGCAGGAGTTGACGCCGCCGCTGGCGGTGCCGCCACCGCCTCCTGCGGCGGTGCCACTGCCACCGCCACCGCCGAAGACAGCTGCTTGAGCTGGGGCGGCGATACCTGCGGCGACGGGTCGGAGAGGCCGCCGGCCCGGGACTGCGAGTCTTCCTCCACGCTTGAGTCCTCGGAAGCGTCGTCGTTGCCTTTGACGGGTGCCAGGCTCTCCTGCTGCAACCTCCACTCTTCCTCGTCCAGCGCCTCCGGCCTCTCGTGGACCTGATACCCGACCTGGTTCCTGCTCTGCGACAGGAGGATGGCGGCCGCCTTCTCGGCCTGCTTCTGGCGCTCCAGCTCCGCCTGGCGCTCCTTCAGGCGCTGCTCTCGAAGGAACTCGTCCAGCTGCTGCTTCTTACGCCGACGGATGGCCTCGGCCTCCTCCTCCTCCTTCCGCTGGCGGAGCACCTCTTGCTCTTGCGCCTTCTTCGCCTCCTCCTCCTCTTCCTGCTGCTGGCGCTGCTGCTGGCGCACCATCTCTTCCTCTTCCTCCTGCACTTGCTTCTCCTCCTCCTCCTTCTGGTGCTGGCGAAGCATCTCCTCGGCCTCGGCTTCGGCCTCTGCTTGCGCCGCTTCCTCCTCCGCTCGCTGCGCTTCTTCTACCGCCGCCGTCGCCGCTGCCGCCGCTGTTGGACCCGGAGTGTGTCGTCATTCACAAAAGAGCGGGGGGGGGGCAAGCACATGTTGAGAGAAATTTATAGCGGCGACGCCGAACGCTTCTCCATAAATACAGCAAAGTTGCTTGCAACAAGGTGGTCACAACACCAGGCAGCTGAACCAACCATTTTTCGTCTCTGAACAGTAAGTAGTAGATTTGCACACGCTAACGTGAAAGGACCACCGACGCCCAGAATGAATGGGAACACGACACACGCACACACACGCACACACACAGCCCCCTCACGGCGTTATACCCCATGGTCTTTCGTGTTTTCAGCAGCACTTGAGACTGACGTCTTTTAGTTGGTCAGTCGGGTAACATGCTACAACGTATTTACATTATTTTGATCGGTCAGCAGGTTAGCGCGGTCGATGCTACTAAAAAACAACACACACAGTCTTTTGGTTGGCCAGCCGGCTAGCGCGGTCGATGCCAACCAAGACAAAAGACACACACCTGCTTGTGCGGCTGCGGCCGCCTTCGCCGCAGCCTCGACCGCGGCCGCCGCCTGCTGCCTCTGGACCTCCTTCATCTTGCGCTCCTCCTCGAGGCGGTGAGCAGCCGCCAAGGCTCTCTCCGCGACAGCCGAGGCCTCGTCCGCCTCCGCCGCGGCCGCCCGCTGCTTGTTCTGCAGCTCCATGAGCTCGCGTTCTTCCTGGAAGAAGATGGTGTGGTGGTTCGCAGGGTTGAGGGAAACTTTGTTTCGAGTCAGGCAGCCAAGTTTATTTTTTCGGGAGAACAGCCGCGTGGTTGGTTGTCCACCTACGTTTTGGAGCTACGCCTTTGAGCAGTAGCCGCGTGGTGTTTACACCCGACCCGTGCTTTTGCGCCAAAGCCGCAAGTCTGAGACTACCCTAAGCCGTGGATTTACACCAGGGCTGTGGGTTTACACCTAAGCTAAACCGCGTCACTACACCTTCCACAACCTGTGTCGTTGCATCAAAGCAGCTGTGGCGCGCCACTGCGCCATTTCTTGACACAGTCAATCCGGAGGCTACTATTTCGCATCACAAGCAAGCAGCCGGTGAGAGACGCACGGCTCACAGACCGCGACCTTTTGGGAGCGAGAGCGGCAACAGCTCTCAGCGGCATGCCACGTTGGTGGAGCACTGCAGGGGTTTATTGCATCCTGGCCATGACTCGAAGCACTCCCCGGCGGACAGATGGCGGCATCACCACAAATAACGAGTGCCACCGCGCTGCCTACAAAAATGACCACAATCACGACAGGAAAGAGTGAGGGCCACTTCACCGGCGACCGAAAAAAAAAACAGGCAAAGGGAAAAGGAGGTGTGTGGGGGGGCCGAGAGATACATTCATTTGTTCGATGCAAAGCCTGGCGCAAAAATCAAACATCCCTGTGGGGACATACACACCTGAAGCCTCTCTGGTCCCCCCTTGTCCTCATTCGAGTCGAGCTCGCGCCCTTCCTTCAGCTTGAGCTCCGCCGCCGCCGCCTCAGCAGAAGCGGCTTCGGCGACCCGCCCGGCCTCTTCCGCCTCTTGGCCCTTGACTTTCCTCTGCTCCTCGAGCTCCCGCGCCATGGCGGCCGCGGCAGTGGCTTCCACCTCCGCCGCCGCGGCCACCGCCTCCTGCTTCCGCTGCTCCTCCTGCTGCTCGATAAGCTTCCTGTTCTGCGAGTCCTGGTGGAGGGCCATGGCCGCCTTCGACGCCGCCGCCGCAGCCTCGTGCTGCTTCAGCGCCCTCGCCGACACGGCCTCCGGCGGCTGGTGCTGCTGCTGCTGCGCCCCGGAGGGCGCTTGCTGCTGCTGTCGGCTCCCCCTCTGGAGCTTCCCCAGGCTCCCAAGGCTCTTTGTGAGCCAGGACTTCATGGGGACCTTCTTTGGGGCCGTTTCTGCCGCCGCAGTGGCCAGGTCTCCCTTCGCTCCCGCTTCTGCGGAAGCAGGGTCTTCCTTCGAGTCCGCATCGATCATTGTGGCCGGGTCCTCCTTGGAGTCCTGCACCATCGTCGGTGGATCGTCCAACCGCGGCGCCGGCGGCGGCGTTCCTTGCGAGAGGCGTTTGGCCGCCGACGCGCCAGACACCGACGCGCCAGACGCCGTCGGCGTCGCCGCCGCGGACGGCGGGTTGGACAACACGTCCTCCGCAAACCGCGCTCCCTCCTCGTCCTCGACCTCGGCCGCCGCCTTCTCCTTCTCCCCCCACCTCCGGCCCTTGGGCACCATCGGCATCGGCATCTCGACGGACAGCACCTCGTTCGCGAAGCGCGCGCCTTCTTCGTCCTCTTCGAAGCTTCCACCGTCCACCCCGTCCTTGACCTCCACCCCCGGCATCGGCACGTCCTTACTCGAAGAACTTTCGAGCTCCTTGGACGAGGCTAACCTAGGCCGGCCTGCCTGCTGCTGCTGCTGCTGCTGCTGCTGCTGCTGCGGCGGCGGCGGCGGCACGCGAGGGAGTCGAGGACTCTGCTCGTGGCGAGGCGCGGGTTGGTCCGAGGTGGAGTCGCGCCGGTAACCAAACGACGCCTGGCGGAGGCGCGTCTCGTCTGCCGCAGACGACTCGGGAGTCATCATCGGCGTCGCCGAAGTGTTGGCGCTCGAGCTCCCCATCTCCGGCGCCTGTCATCGTTCGTTGTTCACGACCGTGCAGGCAAGTTTCGGCGCACCAAATGAGTTTGTGAGCAGCGAGAGAGAGAGAGAGAGCGGGGGGGGGGGGGGGGG
>CACKRE030003293.1:188147-203256 GCA_902602495.3 Ectocarpus sp. CCAP 1310/34
CCCCCCCCCCCCCCCCCCCCCTGATATCTACGAACCTGTGGAGTCGCAGCGCCAACAATTCCCGTCCCAGATACTTGTTCTGAGCGACTGAGGCTCGTCCCGAATCCGCACAATCTATTCCGAACAGGGAGAGGGGGGTGGGGGGAGGGGGCATCGTGGAGGGGAACGGGGGAAGGGGGGGTGTACTCATAGTCGTGCATGCCGTAGTCGTTAGACCATTGACCTCGCATCCCTACAAAGCCGGGACGGAGCACGCCGGGTTCTCACCGGACCAGGCTCTCACATCACCAAGCGCGAAGCGCCGTGAGATATTCGGCGAGTCGCATGAAGGGTGCGCTGCATCCTGCTAAGGGTGTTCGGCATCTTGTGCTTACTTCCTTGCGTACGGATGACAGCTGCGTATGAATTAATTTATTTTCTGGTGCTTTCACTTCCAGAGACAGTTGTAAGCACTGTGTAACTGCCTCGAGGGTGCTTGACCATTTTAACACAACGTGGTGCGATCATCCCCCTTGCGCGGAGTGAGGGTTCACCCCGCACAACATGATCTACTCAACCATCATTATGGTTACCGCCCAAAAAAAATAAACGGAGGAAAAAAAAAAAAACGGTAACCTGGTTGCCGAGTTCACGAAGTGAATTGGCTTGTTTTACAACGTCGTTGCCAAGCGACGAAAACCCAATCCCGATAGGCAAACACCGGAGGGGGGGGGGGGTACTCATAGTCGTGCATGCCGTAGTCGTTAGACCATTGACCTCGCATCCCTACTAAGCCAGGACGGATCACGCCGGGTTCTCACCGGACCAGGCTCTCACATCACCAAGCGCGAAGCGCCGTAAGATATTCGGCGAGTCGCATGAAGGGTGCGCTGCATCCTGCTAAGGGTGTTCGGCATCTTGTGCTTACTTCCTTGCGTACGGATGACAGCTGCGTATGTCTTAAAATAATTTTCTGGTGCTTTCACTTCCTGAGACAGTTGTAAGCACTGTGTAACTGCCTCGAGGGTGCTTGACCATTTTAACACAACGTGGTGCAATCATCTTCCTTGCGCGGAGTGAGGGTTCTCGACCCCGCACATCATGATCTACTTGACCACCATTATGGTTACCGCAAAAAAAAAAAATGGAGATAAAAAAAAAAACGGTAACCTGGTTGCCGAGTTCACGAAGTGAATTGNNGGGGGGGGGGGGGGGGGGGGGGGGGGGGGGGGGGGGGGGGGGGGGGGGGGGGGGGGTCAAGGTGCCAGTGAATATAGTGGTGTGACATGGGGTGAGAACTATTAACCAGTAGCGAAAACCACTCGAGTACAGACAGCGCTACTAAAAGCATTTGAGAACATGGCAGCTACGACAATTGGTACAGCCTCGAGAAACTCATTATCCAGGAACTTCAGCACCATCTACATTTGTGAGCCCGGTTAAGGACCCCTACACAAAAACCTATCATAGTATACATTGAAGCTATTTGTAGTCCCCAAGAGCAACTAAGAACCCCAGCCTTGGCCAAGTCTAGGGGTTCGTAAGTGCGGCGCTATCTGAATGTCCGGAAAGAAAAAACATTTAGGCTTTGAGGGTAGTCCCCCAATACTGAAACAAGGTAAACTTGCCTCATTTTACTTAAACGGAAAAAAAAGTTATTACAGGACTAGTACCAACGGATCTGCAGGTACGGCGAAAAAGGACTTACTTTTTTCTATTTTCTAGCGTTTCGTTGTTATTAGCAACGAGAATATTGGGCGAGAAACAGCAGGTGAAGATAGAGGCGCGTAACAATCCACACCTGGTGCCGCGCTTCGACGCATCCATCTCACCGTATAGATATCGACGTCGAGATATCAATGAGCCTCTATACGCCGACCTTGAGATTGTACCGGGCTACCACCTTCACCGATATCGACCTCAACAAAGCTTCGACACATGATCGGCTTTAATATTTATCGACCTGAACACGTAAAAACCTCAAACATCGGTCCAGCCTTCAGATATGTATCGGCGCGAGACACTCACCTCTATCGGCATCCCACTATCGATCTCGACGCACACTTCATTATATGTATCGACGTCGACACATTAACCTCAATACACCGACATCGAGATTTTACCAGGCACCGACCTTCACCGATATCGACCTCTCAACACATACCAACCTCGCGACATGATCGGCAAGAATATGTGCCGACCTGAAGACACATCAAACCCCGAAATACCGGCCCGGCCTCAAGATAATGATCGGCGCGAGACACTCACCTCTATCGGCATCCCACTAGGGTCAAACAGGTCTGGCCCATCGCAATTCCACGTAACATTGTTCTCGAAGGGAAGAACCCTTCCAAACACCACAACGGAGAGCAAGAAAAAAGTCCACCATTAAAGGAACAGGGGACAGAGGCGAAGGCTGGGAATTCCGGGCGCCGTGAAACAAACAAGTGGACCCCGGGTAGATACTCATAGTCTTGCATGCCGTAGTCGCTAGATTATTGACCTCGCGTCCTCACAAAGCCGGGACGGAGCACGCCGGGTTCTCACCGGACCAGGCTCTTACATCACCTAGCGTGAAGCGCAGTGAGGTATTCGGCGAGTCGCATGACGGGCGCGCTGCATCCTGCTAAGGATGAAGCGCACCTTTCGTGCGACTCGCCGAATAGATAGCGGGGGGGGGGGGGGNTGTGTGTGTGGGGGGTCAAGGAGAGGAGCTGGTGCCGAACACCGATATCAAGCTCAGCCAACTTTTTGGGGTCTCTGAAGGGCCTCGATCAAACGAGAGAGGGGCAAAGGTGCCACCGGTGATGAAAGGGCGTCCAATCGCAACACCAACGAAGTCAGCTTACCAGAAAATCATTGAGTTGGTGCACCGTGGTATTTTCGCATCTTCTAGTTTTATCATGATCTGGGTTGGGTTGCCGTAAAAGTGCTGGCGAATCGCACCAGGCGTGCGGCCTATGATATAAAACCCCGGTTGCTCCACAACTAAGTTGATGCCAATACTGCCGAAAAGGGTGGTTCTAGCAAGTTCTGATAGAGGGCCAGCTCTCCTTGCACGTTTCGGGGGGGTTTGATAGCACCCGGGTTGCGGAGCAAGACCACTCTTGAAAAATCGATCACAACACTGGTGCAATCACCCGCACTGTTACGGTAGCTTGCGACGACCACGGTAGCCATTCGTCTCTCTCCTTTTCTTTTTTCCTTGATGAGCACCGAAGAGAGGAGGTAACAGATACCAGACGCCACAACGGCAATGATAGGCCTGTACTATTATACCAACACAGCAAACCCTCAGAACCAGCTAATCAACAGACTAACTGCAGTCCTCTCTAGTCTGGTCATACGTACACCAGCTTGAATACCCGCAACGCGCTCGATCTCACATTCAGAGATGTGATTGTGTGCACAGAGAGCGGAAAAACAAAAAAAACGAGGCCAGTGCAAAAACCAAAACACAATACAGCCAGCCGACAATCATCATCTTGTACGAAGTGGTCACAGCACGCACACTTCTTGATCTAGCTCACCCACAAGTTGTAGCATAAGTATGGTCACAACACACACGCTTCTATATCTTCTAGCAGTCGTAGCATAGGCGTGGATACAACACGCACATTGGTTGTCTAGCGTACCCGCAAAGTTGTAGCCTAAGCGTGGTCACAACATACACAAACAACCCTAACCATAACTAACCCTAATCTTATTTTCTAGCTCACCCGCAAGGAGCCCGATCTCCGTTTCGGGTGATGATCTGCACCGCAAGAAGCTCGCTCCGGTGGGGACGTTTGTACGCCAGCGAGTCAAGCGCTCCTGGAAACGGCGCGTGGCAGTAGTAGTTGTTCTGCTGGTAAACTCCGAGTTTGGCCACCTGTTGTGGGGGCAAGGTTAAGGGACACGAGGGACGGGGTGAGGGCAAAACATAAAATATAAAAGAGTTTCAGATGCAACATCCACATGTCGTTTTATGACGCGTCTAACAACAAATACGACAACCCGCGGCAACAGCAGCAGCAGAAGTAAGAGACAGCAACATACAAAAAAACAGCACCAATATCATGAGACACAAGCAGTCGGGGAAACAGCAGAGGCAGCACCCGTAGCAAGACAAGCAGCCGGAGAAACAGCAAAGGCAGCAGAGGCAGCAGCCAAGAAACAGCTGCAAGAGACGACAAAGAGACACAAGCAGCCGGCAAAACAGAGCCAGTAACACGGGGGCGGCCGGACGTTCAGGTGCCGCGGCGAGCAAAACCCACCTCCGGGTTGGACTTCATGAAACTGTCGTTGTGCTCGCGCTTCCGTCGGTGCTCCGAGTCCGCCCTGCCCACCTTTGAGAGGCGGTCGAATGAGTGAAGACAGTAAACAGGGAAAGAAATTACACAAGAACACGTCAATCCATCTCGTAGACTATGTGGATAGGGATGAATCCGAATCCGCCCTGCCCACCTTCACAGGAGGCGGGATGAGTGCAGAGGGGGAACAGGTACTCATAGTCGTGCATGAGTACCTCTTCCCCCTCTGTAAAGGAAAAAAAAATTCTAGCTATATCCCGGACTTAACCCGTGGATAGAGTTGATTCTGAATTGATATTATTTGAATAATTAATAGTACGTGCACAACGTGTAGGGATTCGTTGTGTTGGACGGAAGTATCTGTATTGTAAGAAGGCGCAGAAGAAGACAGCCCACAAGCAGAAGCATCGAAGAGGCGGAGGACGGAAGAAAAAGTAGCCAAAGAAACAGGAAGGTGTGTTCGTTGTGCACGGCACTACCTCCCTAAAGCAGCACATTGTCGGAACCAATAAAACGTTGCGGGGGCGTGGGTGGGCACATGACCCAGATTTGGCCAAGGGGAGCGTGGAAATCGATAATGAAAGTCCGTGGAAGAAGGTATTAGAAGCACAGGAGGGCTCGGTGCCGCCTAGGTTGAGACCTGCTCGATTTGGTCGCCGCCCGTCAGAAAAAATACGCCCTCGAGACCCACTTCAGTGGTGCAGTTCCTCCCATGCCGCAATCTTGCCACCGTTGCGCACGAAACCCTACCCAACCACCACAACGTTGGTGACTATCATTGCACTATCTTTGCGGCACTTGGTGTTGGCAGAGTGTGTTATGGTCTCCTGCATGGAACTAGCATGAGGAAACTGGCGCCCAGGGCAAAAAACGTTTGCTACGTCGCACTCGCGAGAGGGAAATACCGTCGTCAATCTAGGTATGTTGTCTACAGACAACGCACGAACACCTCTACCAATCGAGGCTGGATTCCTCTTGAGAGTTACAAACGGCCGCTAGATAGGTGTTAGTATAGGAGTTCTTAGCCGGGGCTGGGGTTCTTAGTTCCGAGGGTTGGGCTACAAATGGCCGCTATATTTATAGAGTGTAGGTGTTCCTAACCGGGATCCCAAACGGTGCTCATGTTTTGATACAGCTTTGAGAATCAAGGTGTTGACTGCCAATTTCTAGAGTGCAGGCGCTACCTGAACACCACCACCATCCTCTTTCACTTCCAGCACTACCTCGCGGAGAACGAAACGTTTCCAACCCCCCCCCTCCCCAACCCAGGAAGTAAGCACAAGATGCGGAACACCCTAAGCAGGATGCAGCGCACCCTTAATGCGACTCGACGAATATATCACGGTGCTTCGCGCTAGGTGATGTGAGAGCCTGGTCCGGTGACAACCCGGCGTGCTCCGTCCCGGCTTTGTAGGGATGCGAGGTCAACGGTCTAACGAATACAGCATGCACCACCATGAGTACACCCCCCCACCCCCCCAAACCCCTTCGCCTGAAACGCCCTTCACCTTTAGAAATACCGGAGAGAGAGCTCCCATAATGAGGCCGGTGACCACCAGCCCCTTGAACAGCGGATGTTTAACCCACCATGGAACGTCCGATCCATGGCTTCCGAAGTCGCCGACCTCCTTTGAACGGGGAGAGAGGACGGGCGGGAGGGGGGAGGGAGGGGAGAGAGCGAGAGAAAGAGAGAGACAGACAGACAGAGAGAGAGAGAGAAAGAGAAGAGCCAGACACAGACTACAATGTGAGCATGACGGAACAAGAGAGAACGTAACGCGAATGTTCGCGTATAGCCTGACTCCCGAACCGTAAAAACGGCACACGCAAAACGCCCCGACAACATCGAACGCTTCTACATGTTGAACCTTACAGCAGTACAATCGGTGCTTCTCTTGGCTCACCCGCGAGTGGGGAAGGTGTTCGTGTTGGTCGAAGGCGTGGCGGTGGGTACGGTTGTAGTGCTCGGCGATCGCTGCCGACAGGACGTTGGCTCGTCTGGCATCTCGAACCTGTATACATGCATACATCAGTGGCACACGCGCGTGTGTGATATAAAGCGTATACGGATGCGTGGGGTGAGGGAAGGATGCGTTATAAAGCGTACACAGGGAGGGATAGGTAGGCCGAGGGAGGACACGTGGTAAGCGTGCACAGGGATATGTTGGCTGAGGAAGGACATGTGATTCAAGCGTAAAGGGATATGTAGGCTGAGGGAGGACATGCAAGGCGTTTTCAGCGTGAAATGCGCATCCCGAACGATACTACTTGTAGGTTGGTTCGGCTGAAGTACGGGACAACCGCAACAAGAACCAATTGTTTCGCAGGAGGCTTGTTTTTTGCTTCCTCTGTATGGGGTAACTAATCCAAACATCGACAAGATCAGTGTAAGATTCTTTACTTGAGAACCTGCTCTTGTGGTCGAGTCCGCACATTTTTTCTCGTATATAGCCTGTTTTTCGTGATTCCTAGGTTCGTGAGTTGTGGGGGGTTCCGTCATGTCGTTCGACCGTGCCACAACGCTGCGGAAGGCAAGCCAAAACCAGCGGGATCCGCAGATCTACGGGGTGCACCGCAACAGGGTAGGCTTGCCGGGAAGCGAAACACACACGGTGCGACCGACACAAGCAGCACGTGATTAGTGGGGTGGGACTACGGACAGACCACAGCAGTAAATATCCGATACGCACGCACACAAACAACCGTTAAGGTTAAGTAGTATCGTCTATTGCGACTCGAAACAATCACAGGCATACCCACACGTGCATTCATACGCTCGCTCTCTCTGTCGGTGGATAACTCTTTCATTAGAACGCCTGTGTGCGCCCTTTATCCTGCCGTGAGGCTGGCGTCTTTGCATTGGTCAGCCGGCTAGCGCAGGCGATGCCAATTCAAAATTGAAAGACACAACACACACCATTGGCTTCCTTCCAGGGACAAGGATTGCACCCGCTGGCACTGTCGTGTCCTTATCAGTCGGAAGCAGCGCGGTCGATGCTGATCAACAAACAAAAGAGACGAAAACAAGTGTCGCCGAATGGTCGACTTGTCAAGTACATCCAACAACCAAGGATTGACAACAACGTCAGCGTTCAGCGGCACGCCAGATCGGAGAGAGCATTCAAGCAACGATCGGTGCCCACTAGGCGATGCCATCCTCTTTCGCCACCAGGTTTGGAATGGTATCGCGACTACCGCTAGCCCTACGTACAATGCATTCCCTTTGACACAAAACTCGGCGGGAGGGGGGCCAAAGTCCCAAGAGAACGGCGGCACGTTTTGCTGCAGTTTACATCCTTGGGGCGCCGGTGTACCTGCTGCAGCTGCTACTACTTGTCGAGCTGCTGCTGGGCAGCATGCGAGGAGGGCATGTGCTTCTGCTCGCAACTCGCCCGTCGAGCCCGTTGTGCGAAGATTCTGTCTCTCGTCGTTCGTGACGAGAGCGAAACACCCGATCGTCTTGACAGTCTTGCCATCTGCCCTCGGGTAGACCACGTTTGGGTTGCGGTTTGCTCGCCTCTGGTTCAGAACTCATGAAGTGCTTTGCTGTCTCTCCTATGTATGCTGCAAAAACAATCACCAGATTTTATCTTTTCCAACCATTAAGTCTAGGGGTATATTGGCAATGAACGTTAACGTTAATTACTAACGGCACGTTATTCCGCTGGCCTGACCCGGAGCGCAGCTTGCTGGAAGTCCAGGTGAAAACAGTTAGCCTCCAACGCGTTGATTGAATGTTGTTGTTGTTGCCGTCTTCACATTCAAAACCGTTTCGATCTCTATCCAGTACCTTCATTTGTCCGCACTTATTGTTAAACTTGACGCGGTCGATTCCCGCGGTCACAGGCTACCTTACCATACCATGTACATGGAAAAACAACCCCTCCCCGTCATCATCTTACCCAATCAACACCGAGACTTCTGTGGATCTCTCTGCCCTACTCTTGATCTGGATCATCTACGTATAGTTACAGGCTATGGGCAGAAAAAATCGCGTCCGCTTATTGGGAGAGGCTGTACAGTTTTTCTCTTTTTTTCTCTCTCTTTTTCTGTGCCAGATGGCCTCGTCTCTGCTTGCGTTGTGAAGTACCAAGATTGAACCAAGGGGGTGTACCTCATTCTCTCTGGCCCGTGATGGTGACTCAGTTGGTCTCGCATGGCGCGCAGAGGGAGTGGAGGACTCCAGAATATCTGTCGTTGATTTCTATTGACTTACGGACCCTTCGGGACCAGTTTATTACCTGTGACCACGGGAATCGACCGCGTCGAGTGTTAGACCAGTACGGACATACGAAGGTACACTGGGTAGAGAGAGATCGGAACGGTTTTTAATGTGAAGGCAACAACGACAACAATAACAACAACAGTCCCGAGAGTTGAAGGCTGACTTGGCTTCAGTATGGAAAGTGTCACCAAAATGCACCGGGGACACTTTCCACAATTTACTGAAGCCAACATAGCAATTTTCTCCAGGAATAGGCGATGTACGGCAGTCCCGCGGCTTGGCAGATTGTGTACTGAATGTCAGAGGCCCAGGAGAGGTACACAGGCATCACACGGTGCGAGCATGATGGACCAAAGTTTCCCACGCACGTTTCACGCAGCGTAGCATAGGGACGACTATGGTGCGGCAAAAAACGCATTTGAGTGCTGTGTCCCAAAAGTGTCCCTATGTGGGCCTCCAGTGCCGAGGAAGGGAAAAAGTGTGATACTAAAGGAAGTGCCAGAGTTCTGTGGTTGCACCGTACCATTCCGGCGAAGACCTGGGTTTGTTTGTTGGCCGACCGGGGAAGAGAAGAAAATGGCTGGTGTGTTTGTCGAAGAAAAGGGATCAAATGTTTTGCCAACGTTGGTGCCCCCAGTGATCAACAATGAAGCGAGGGCATCACAGGAAAAGAGGAAAGTCGCTTGTTGACGTATTGGCGCAGTTCATGTCCGCTATGCTGGCAAACTGCTTGTACAACATGCTTCGAATTCTGTTGTGTGCAGACCTCTCTCCACATCCTCCTCCACGGAAAAGTTACACCGCAGCTCTCTTAGACAACGTTTCGTTATGTGTCAAACACGCAGGACCCTACTGAGCGATCAAGGCCACGTTGGACCTTTCAAGACACCGCCGAGCATGGCCGTGACGGGCTCACACTGAGCCTTTCGTGACAATTCCCCGGCAACAGCATCAGCAGCAGCAGCGAGCTTGCAGTGAATGATTCCGTGAAGCTTTCCAGAGTCGTAAGCATGAGGCTGGTTTGACACATCGTCGTCTGGACGGTTTTGTCACACCAGGACGGCATGCATCACCACAGCAGGGCGGTGGCTATTATTCGTAGAAAGAGGGCCCCACCTCGTGAAAGAATCTGCATTGCGTCAGCTCATCCCGATGGCACTACTCTTCGATTGGTATCCAACATCATACAACACCTGACCATCATTTTGATCGTGGGTCATCGAACACAGCAGTAGGCGGAGGATGGCCCCGTACCTTTCGAGGAGAAGAAGGCGAGTCGTGGCTCACTGTCCGAGGCAATGACTCTTCCGGCGACCCTCTATGCGCAAGGCCGTGCTTTCTGAGCGATGCCATCCCTCCAGCCGCTCTCACCGACACCTTTCGAGCTGTGGCGTGTGTGATGATATCGGCATAGCTAAATCGGCATTGTTGGGGCCAGGGGCCCCCGCAAACTGGACCCGCAGGATATGTGTTACTCTGTTACTCTCGCCCCAGGATGCATGATGCGAAGTGGAAGGATCTGCACATCTGCACAACAGGCAAGGCCTTCCGTACCGGGTCATTTCATCATCCATTAACCACCAAAATCACCAATTGACTGCCTCGCTGGGCACTTGTTGTAAAGTAGGCAGAGGGTACTTTTCGAAGTCCAGTTTTTCTGCGGCAATGCATGCACGCTTCATCCGGCTAGTTTTTGTTGTTCGTTTTTCTCCCATCATTGGATTCTGTCGTCTGCCCCTCTGGCCCCTATCCTCCACTTCTACCAGCCAGACGACCCAACCGGGGTCACATACAGTTGGCGTCCGCAGTTAAGAAATATTTTGTTAAGAAATTGAGGCTTACTTTTCCACGAAAAATAAGAAAATCTGGGTCACACAACAAGAAATGTCTCAAAAAGATAGGAAGGGAGCGGGGTGCGCAACAGGGTGACAACCCCCAATGTTCGCCTCACGGAGCTTGCATCATAATGACGGGGTAGTTTTCGTTGTTGGGCACGTCAGCGTGCGGGTGAGGCATCATGCGGTGTTGATGCATTTGTTTAGTTTCAGCCCTCACTCATGAGGGGGGTACAGGACCTGGTAGCGATAGCGAAACGTTGCCGCTGAATACATTTCGCTTCTAGGGAGTGGCCTTACGTGCAGCCGTCGGTAGTGAGAATCGGGGTTGAGTACGGGGGTCGAGGAAAGCAGTGCAAATCATTTGTAGTCTATATTTGAAATATTTGGAACGTTGTGTAGTATGCAAGCAGAGAAATAATAAGAAATCGCCGATTTAAGAAATTTCAGCAGGATTTGGGTGCACGAAAAAATAAGAAACTTGGAGCAAGAAACTGAACGACATACGCTGAGTTTATAGCCCACAACAAGAATTCGAGGCTGGACCTGAAATAAGCGTTTCTTAACTGCGGGCGCCAACTGTAGGAGGGGGGGGTTGGACCCCCTCCTGCGGTTCCTTCCTGAGATATTTTTATCGCGATAAATAGTACAGCTCCCCACGCACACCTGTGCACATTTGAACCGGCTCGTTCTATTGGTCCACAGGGACAATTTCAATATTCATGTGACGATTTTCACACAGCAGGGTCGTCGGCTCCAATGGTCAAACCTTTTCGGCGCTACAGTATGAAGGAAGAGATGGAATCCCAGTCTCCTTGCCATCTACACGACAATTCTGTCGATGCCAGACAATGGCCGAACCACAGATGTCACGGGGCCTCACTGCGGTTCACAATCTTCTTGGACCATCCATGTCTTTTATCTTTATCGAACCTGGTTATTGGCAATGATTGAAGAGGTGTATGCATACAGACTACGTACAGGTATCGCTCGCGGGGGCTAACTGCTGTATGTTAGTCGTTCTAGATCGCCACGGGCTATCACCACCAGTGTGGGTGTTCATGGCAGGGAATTCGCGAAACTGGTGTTATCGTGAATGTACAGGCCGGTCGAAAGCTCGCGCCGAACAACTGAGCCCCACTAGCACCTACCACCGAACATACAACGCATTCCTTTCCAAATTGACGGCATGCTTGCCAAATCTCAACGCAACTACTTTAACTCTACTAAAAAACGGATCAACAAGCGAAACACGAGTCAACGCCTAGACTACAGTATTTACAGCATGCTCGGGGGAGAGAGTGATGACCAAACGGTATGATACCTGAGGTACGCCGGAGGATCCATCCCGAAAAAATAAACTCTGATGTCATCGCTACACCAATAGTGTACATACATATGCATCGTACGAAGAGAGCCCACGACGACAAACGTGGCAGCCAAGCAGTTTACATACGCAGCGTCTTGGGAACTTTTTTTCCGGCAAACCAAACACTTCAAAAGGAAAAACAGCGATACTGCGATGCGAATCTTCCTTGGACCAAACGGCCCCTGAAGCATATTGTACTGCTGTCGTGGTACACACCCTCTGCATCCACAGCAATCTGCCCTTTCCTCTCCCCCTGGCTAGTACGCTACAACAACTTTCTAGCGAGAGCCTTGACGCGTTGATCGAACGCTGGAGATATGACCGGTGAATCGTAGGCGTAGAATGGGTTCATCAGCAGCTGCGAGCGATAGACATCAACGCGCAAGAAACGTATAGAAGGCCCGGGAAGATGGGGGGGGGGGACAACGCGAAGTAAAGACAGCGAGGTTAGCGACGTCGAGGGAGCCAGTGGCACCAAGAACTGCTGTGTCATATTTTGTACAGCTAAACTACAGGGAACGATTACTTGCATAAAACGTGTACGACGTAGGTGTGTGCTTAGCGAAAAGCTCGCAACCAAGGATTGAGCGCGACAACCAGCTGCGGTTCCAACCATTTTTAGTCTCAGACCGTGCAAAACATGAAACCTCCGCCGTGCTGGCTATGGCAGCGAAACCCTAAATAACCACCTTTTCCTCCATCGCACACGTTACACAAACACGGACGCCGTAGGTCGGCCCAAAATAGCACACCCCCTGAACTGAACGTCAAGGTCGATTACCCCACTACGTAGAGGGTGCTACAACCAAAGGACAAGTTTCTGAAAGCCCTCGAAGAGACGCTTCTAACGCCGCCATTGTTTTCGGTCCGGGGTGTACGGAATCTCATGCGACCCACGGCCGGCGGCATTGAGAAAGTAGCACACCTTGACGTAGAGCTCGTGGACCTCGGCGAAGAAGGTTCTGATAGCGTCGTCCGTTCTGCCGTCGTGAAGGAGCATCAGCTTGGCGCCCCCGGCCGTTAGGAAGGCGGACACGTTTTGCTCATTGAACTTGTCCACCAGCCGCAGGTATCTGCGGGGAAGTCGTGAAGCAGCAGCAGCAGCAGCCAGTGGTTAGTCGGTACGGTCGTCCTTCTTTGGTGACAAGGCTGCGCGAAGAGGCATACTCTAGGGTTCCGGGCATCCATGGCACATGAAAGCAATACTGCCGCGCCATTGTTGGAGGACAACCTAGAGAGAGGGGTACTGTGAAAGGGTGATAGGGGCCCTTCACACGGGACACCTCGCCCGAAGGGAACGAAGCCGCCATGAAAGCGCAAACAGCAGTGTCCTCCACAAAAGTCGGGGATCCAAAAGTGTTGGCTCATTCATAACCCCACCAGAGGTGTTCGTTGGGATACTCACACTTTAGTCGAAACGTCTTTCTAATAGGTCCCAGCGTGATCCTGCTGAGGCGTCACAACTCTTTGAGTTGTTTAATATGCTGTGTCAGTGTGGGAACGTCAAGCAGACCGAAGGCTGTCCAGCGGGTGTCTGTCATGTTAGGATCCTCACCGAATCAAGTTCGAACACAGAACACATCGTCGCTTAAGAGCAATCTAGGATGCCATGAACCTGCACTACTGCTGTAGCTAATCTATAGGTTGTAACAATGCATTCCGTTCTGTTTTACATACCGACCAATTCAATATTTCTAACCTGCTGTGACCTGGTACTTCCGTGTCGTGTTCCTTCATCTTGCTTCACGCAAGGTCTCTCTGTGAACACGTGTATGACTAGACTATTCCACAAAGTCTCGGAGAAATTGCGTAGCGCAGTTCTCGGTGTCGCTGCGATATTCATCAACTAGTACACATGGGTATTGCAAAGCGAGCACACGGACCACATGAGTGGGGAAACCGAGGACCGTCAACCAACTGGCAACGGGCGACAGCCAGCAGGACAGTAGTGGCGGATACACTTAATAGTTATATCGCTGTCCTGATTCACGCGGTTCTCGATCTATCGTGGTTAAAACTGTACATTGTTATTCAGGGACTTTCCCCCAATAGCGTGGTTCCCGATATGCCGCGAGGAAGTGACAAAGACCACCACTGCTGTACACCATGACTGCGACTGGATGGCAGAGACGGAGAGCCGATTGTTCCCTCAGGACGCGGGGGGATGTATGTTGTTGTACCCATGTGCTGCGCTGCAAGCCAGCTACAGCAACGCTAACTCACGTTGCCGGGGTGGACCACTGCTTCCTTTCCACCATGTCCAGCGCTGAGTGCACGATGAACTGGTTGAGGTGCGCCGACTCCTCGGAAGACCTCCCTGCGGTGCTGCTGTTCCCTCCGCCGCCAGAGCCGAGATCCGCCTCGTACAGAGGCTCGTTCCTTCCCACGATCATGAAAACAGACATACTGGCAGCGCCGCTTCTCGGACAAACTACGAGGGTGGTTGTGTCCAGACAATGAGGATATAGAACACTCTGTCACACTACCCTCCGAACGAGCATGTGGCAGAGCGCGCGACACGCAAGCACCGAGGAAGGAAGGCCGTTGCTCCAAGTGGTGCCAGACTGGCCCTGACCTGTTATGCATGCTTATGTTTGTGCATAACTGGGCTTTTCGTGCATAAGCAAAGCATAAGTTGGAGCGCGCATATATACATTTTTTTATGCATAAAAGTGTGCATAACAGGGGTTGTCGTGCATAGCGGTATGCACGAGTGAGATGGGGGTAAGGGGTGGCTCAGACGCTCAGACAGCTCATTGTAACCAAAGTAGAGCCTTTTTATCCCCTTCAAAGCCTCTTGGTCTTTTAACTCTTTAGTTTCAAGTTCACAGATCAGACAACAAATTGTAGATCTGGAGATTGGAGATTCGGTGTTAATTAAATGCATTCGTTGTTTAAACCAACCCTGATGACTGTTGATTCAAACTACTTGACTTTTGTACAAGAAGAGAGGAGAGAAAAAAGACGCAAAGACCGAAGACCGAAGACCAAGACCATAGGAACACAGGACACACCGCACATCACTGATTCAGCCATCCTCTGCCTTCATGGAGCGAGCGTTTTCTATTCTGCGTGCGTGAATGGACCAGAGAGGCAGGAGCCGAGCTTCCGCGATCGCATTGCCGCAGCTGCCCTTCTCAATCAAGTACCATGGTACAATAGAGGGCGCGGAGAGTAGTAGTACGGGAGTACGCGAGTACGCTGTTTTTTTGCCCGTGGTGTGTGTTTGTGGTGTCTTGGATATGAGTCCGATATGTCGTATAGACCTAAAAATCCCTGCAGCACCGTATGCGTGCCCAAAAACTGAACTGCACGTCCGTCCCACCGTTCGACTACAGTAGTAGCATCACCCCCTCCCTGTCCCTGTCTCTTATACACATCTAGATGTGTATAAGAGACAGGGTGCATT
>CACKRE030003299.1:0-14109 GCA_902602495.3 Ectocarpus sp. CCAP 1310/34
CCATCTCAACGTGCTCGTGGACAAGAGTGTCTACGGCAGAATCTACATCTACTACATCTAGGAGGCAAGCCACCGTCGGGCGGGCATTCCTTTAAAATCAGCTCTTTCTTCTGGATCGAGCCTATTGGATTTGAGTATAGAATCTGTATGGATGACCTTCAGGGTGGGCTAGTGTTGAGGAGTGTTGCTGTAGGGCTTAGATAGGGTACATCTTGGTCTAGAATCGGATGTGGGTTGTCCGGGAGGTATATCTCTAAGGGATCATACCACATCAGAACTCAGCTGTCTGCGTGCCCCCTGGTTGACAGGAGGATCCCCTCCTCAACCAGACCTTTTCCCCGCTCTTAATTCAAGCAACATCTCATTTCTACACATTCGTGGAGACAAGGCATCAAGCGACCGTACCTCTTTCTTTACCTGTAAGGACCCAGCTGCTTCCAACAGCTGGAGCTCCTTAATAATTGGTCACACTAAAATGAACCTGATTGACCAGATAGATTTGTTGCACAGCAGTTGTTCTTTTCCCACCTCACTCAGCGCAAGCACTAGCTAGAAACGTTGCTGCTGCCTTTCAACCGTAGACCGTGCTGCCCGATAAAAGTTCATCACCTCGCTATCAAATAATTTTTCTTGCGGCAACCTCAAAGGCATCCCGGACAGCGAAAGAAAGACGCTCATGGATGCACCCGGTGTACATTTGGAGGTAAAACATGGATGTGGATGTAGTCCTCCTTACATGAGCACACAAAATAAGAAGATGAAACGCAACAAAGGGGTGAAGAAGATAACGAACTCCCCTGTTCCTTCGATGATAAGCTAGAGAGAAGACCAAGCCTTCAGAAGCAAGAAAAACGACTGGCCAACCAAAAGACGTCGTCAGTCTCAGTGCAGTCAAAAACAGAAAATATTTGATTGTCAAGGAAGTGAGAGGGTGTCATGGAGGAGGCTGAGCTATTCTCTGGATAAAAGATAGAAATGGTAGCAACCGAGAGAGGAGAAATACGTGACTGCCAAGGCTTACTACTTTTGAACACGCGTTTGTTCGGAGTGTTCTCATCCTTCCTTAGAGGTATTTTATTTACCACCACTACTAGAGAAAAGGTGCCCGCAATTTTCTGATTGGCCAATTTTTTTAAAGACCGTTCCAAAGAAAGGGCAAAANAGTCAAAAACAGAAAATATTTGATTGTCAAGGAAGTGAGAGGGTGTCATGGAGGAGGCTGAGCTATTCTCTGGATAAAAGATAGAAATGGTAGCAACCGAGAGAGGAGAACTACGTGACTGCCAAGGCTTACTACTTTTGAACACGCGTTTGTTCGGAGTGTTCTCATCCTTCCTTAGAGGTATTTTATTTACCACCACTACTAGAGAAAAGGTGCCCGCAATTTTCTGATTGGCCAATTTTTTTAAAGACCGTTCCAAAGAAAGGGCAAAAAATCCCTGGTCGTTCGATGTCGTCATCCACGTCGACCAGGGATTTTTGGCCAATCAGAAATTTCCTTTCAATAAAAAATGGCTACACCCTTCACTAGTCCAATATATTTCCACTATTTTTCGGGATTTCATCTCTGGACTCTGCGCCCCTGCGGCGTTTGTTGTAAGGAAGGTCATCTCGCTCGAAACTCTTGTTGTTCCCCTCAACACCATATTTTCCTCCTGCATCATCACTGCTATCCTTGGCTACAGTTTCCATATCCATCCTTCGTCACTACCACCATCTTCTTTTTCACTCGCCTCCCTACTGAAATCCCAGCCAATTGGTGGAACCTAGTAGATCGGTAAACCGTGATATTTGAAGACGTCACGCGTACCGAGAGAAACCGAGCTATCTATGCTTGTAGCACGAAGGGAAACCGTCTCCGAATCCTGTTGGCGTGGAAGGCTTGAGGCGAAAAAAGGCTGTGTGTGGGGTGTGAACCGGCACTATCAATAGTGTAATATGGGCCCAAAAACGTGACCCCCCTACCGTAGCATGGCTCATTGAGAGGTTCGATAGTGCCTGAACCGGCACTATAGCGGGCAGCCCTCAATAGTGCCGGTTTAGGCACTATTCAGGTCTGTGTCTGTGTCAAGAAATTTTGCCGGCACTATACCGGACTTTGGCACTATTCTAACGGCACTATATCGGAATACCTACTGTACAACAATACGGCAACTGACACACACAGAATGCTGCCACAATGGAATGCCGTCCGTGGGTTTGCCAGCAAACGGCCCGCCGGACGCCCCAAACATTTGCCGAAAAAAGAACACCTCGGGGCTAACTCAAAGGTACTCTTATGTTTTGCATGTCTTAGCGGTTAGACCATTGACCACGCGTCCTCGAGAGGACGGAGCATTGTTCCCACAGGACCGATCACCGATGGCCAATCGTTCCTTCCTACTTTGCCAAAGGTGGCTCAAAAATGTCTTCCCTAGTCTGTCTATCCTAACGATATCCCTTCCCGCCTTTTCAACCCACCTCCTATGCCCCAGTACAGCTACCGTCCTTTCCTCTCTATTCCATGCCTCAAACATCTCCCTGTACGTTCCATCTATTTTTCCCAGCTCAGTCACGTACACTTCCCTCTCCTTCTTGTACAACGGACATTCCGCGACTACATGAACACGGTCTTCGCATTCGAAGCCGCAATCACATTTGAACTCGTCGTCTTCCTCGTCTACCGTCCTATGTCTTCGTCGACGTTCTCGAAGGCCTATGTCCCCGGTCCTGAATTTGACCTTAAGCTTTGTTCCTGCATCCATTGGTCCATGTAGGTAGTCCTTGAACCCTATTCCTTCCTTCAACATTCCGTACACTTCTAGACCCTCCTTATCCTTGGATTCTTTCCTCAGATTCTGTTCTTCTCTCTCGGCACAAGCAACAGATATCTTCTCCTTGAACCCCTGTAGACCCTCCGTTTCCAGCGTTTCATCTTCGTCGATGTCGAGCCCCTTCCATACGTCCTCTACAACCTTGACCCATTCCGTGGGTTGTCTACCCCTCTTTTTGTTTGCCCACTTCGCCTCCCATACAATTCTCGGCAACCTCTCCTCTCCCATCCCGCACATGCGATACTGCCAGGTCAGCTTCCTCGCGTCTCTTCCCGACCGTAGGGATTGGATCCCCAATTCTGCCCTCACGGCTGCATTACTTGTGCGCGTGGAGCATCCTAGGATGATTTTCGCTGCTTTCATCTGCGCCGCCTCGAGTTCTTTCACTACCTTCTTATTTCCTTCCCATACTTCTCCGGCGTACTCTAGCGGCGGTACGATTACGCTCTTCAAAACCGTCAATTTGATGCGTGTATCGAGGTGCCGGTTTGCGAGTATTGGGTGCAGCTTCCCTGCTCGTGCTTTGCCCTTTTCCGCTACCTTGGACATGTGTGCATTCCACGAGCAGTCTTTTGCGATCTCTACTCCAAGGTATGTGTACTGGTCCACTACTGCAATCTCCTCGATCCCCCACTTCCATCTATGTTCTACTGGTTCCTCCTTGTTCTCGTTGCATACCATGACGGCACTCTTCTGAACGTTGGCAGACAATCTCCACTTATCAGTAAACTTCTTCGCCGCGTCAATTTGCAGTTGCAGTCCCTCAGGGGTGTCCGACATACCGACAAAATCATCCGCAAACAGCATTCCTGAAACCGACGTTTCCGTGTCCCCTACTTTTACTCCCTTCCGGACTGCCTCTACGACTTCCAACAGATCGTTGATGAACACCTGGAACAATGTTGGGGACAGCGTGCAACCTTGTGGGACCCCCTGCTCAATGTCGAAGAATTTTGACAGTTCTCCGTCTAGCATGACCGCGCTTTTCGTGCACTCTGTCATCTTCTTCAGCACTCTCCACATTTTCCCCTTGATCCCGTATTTGGACAGTTGTTTCCACAACCCATTTCTCCATACGGTGTCGTATGCCTTTTTCACGTCCAGGAAGAAGCAGTACGTCGGCTTTCCCGCCCTCTTTCTACCTTGGATGATTCTCCCTACCGTGAACACGTGGTCTACGCACCCCCTCTTCTTGCGGAAACCTGCCTGGCCCTCACTAATGCTATGTTCCTTCTCCAATACTCCCACTATCCTATCGTTCAGCAGCTTACAGAACACTTTTCCTACTGTGTTCAACAGTGTGATCCCCCTGTAGTTTCCTGGGTCAGTCTTGTCTCCTTTCTTGAACAAGTTCACAACCACTCCTTCCCTCCATCTACTTGGCGTATACTCGTTTTTCCACACCCAATTGTACAGCAGTACCATCAGCTGGATCATCCCCTTCCCCCCAAACTTCATGAACTCGTTGACTATCCCATCCGCTCCTGCTGCTTTGTGGCACTTCAGCTTGTTCACACACGCCTCAACCTCGTCCTCAGTGAACTCCTTTTCTAGTTCTACGTTCCCAACGTCTGCCTTCGATGTCTCTTCTTATTGGGCCCATGCGTCCACCTCCGGGGCCAACATATCAAAAAGAACAAAAGACGATACCCACCCCCGGGGCTAACTGAGGGAATTCCTTGGCGAGGGTCCGTTACCACCAACCAAATGGTACCAAGTGGGTGTGTAACGCATTGGAAGCACTTCGCCCAGTGTCACCACTCGGTATCAAGCGGTATGGTCGCTTGCGAGTGGTCCGCCAAACGTTATTCTTCACCCAGCCACGGATGTAGCAGTAGCCGTTGGCGTCTGCCACGTCTGAAAGCTCCCCGTCCCATGTGCAGTCGTTCGCCATCAACACTGTGAGGTGCCCGTACGCGGCTGCCTTGGTGCAGGTGTCGCTATCCCTAGGACAGCCCTCTTCACGTAGCCATTGAAGCATCTTGAGGTTCCCTCTTGCAGCCGACATCGCGCAAGCCCGACTATCTCAAGGACTGCCGTTCGCTCGTGCCCAGCGCACAACTCCAAAGTGCTGTCTCCAGGTAGCCGACGCGAAAGTGTCATGGTCCCACTGGCACTCGTTCTCTCGGGCCCACTGCAACACTTCCAGGTGACCACCATCCGCTGCCGCTGCGCAGGTCCGCGAGTTCCATGGACATCCATTACGCCTCGCCCACACTAGCACTTCAAGATGACCGAAACGTGAAGCCCCGGCGCATGGACCCCCGTCTTCAAGGTCCCAAGGGCAGCTGTTATTCCGGAGCCACTTAAGCATGGGCAGATCTCCTCTGCGGGCTGCCCAGTATAGTGTAAGGATTCGCTGTCCAAAGGGCATCCTTGGGCAACTGCCGAATGAAGAATGTCGAAGAATCCGCCAGCTGCGGCAGATCCACATGTCCTTACATCCCAGGGGCAGCCGTGTGTACGAAGCCATTTCAAAGTGTCGTGGCACCCGGCGTAGACAGCTACGGCGCACGCCCGTGGGCCCCAAGGGCATGCGTTCGGGTCCACTGTTCCCGTCGGCCAGTTCTCGGTTGGGGACCTCACCCATTTTAGAACCAGGGAATGACCTCCGAGGGCGGCCAGTTCACATATATTTTCATCCCAGCCACAGCCCTCTGCGCGGAGCCATTGGAGGGTCTCAAGGTGTTCCCCCTGGCGGCCTGAGCACAAGTCGCTGGGGTCCACCCATAAGCGCTCTCTTGGGCAAGCTTGAGGAGGTCTAGTCTGCCGAAACGGGCAGCGGCGTTGCAGATGGTCGCTTGCATGATGCTCGAGGGCAGGCCGAGCTCCAAGCAGTACGTGAGCTGCCTGACGGAAGTATCAGCCACCACGGGTCGGGTTACCGTAGTTCATCGACCCCACGCGCGCCTGAAGGCCTTCGACACCGGAGCGATGAACAAGTACTGGTCCTGATCCACGAACTCTGCAAGGTACCACATGATGTCTTTGTTTCCGAGGACAAACCAGGATGCCACGGTGTTTCCCTGCAGGTTAAATCACCGCAGAGCAACGGCGGCGAAGGATTGAGGTATTGGGGCGACGGAGGAGTCGTACACGCTTGCTTCATATACACCGTAGTATCATTTAAGAAGGCCTCGAGCGGGTGGTCTTGTTCTTTGGCGAAAACATCACTCCGGGCCGTTCTCGAAGGTAGAGGGCGACATTTTCAAACACTGAAACAGGTTATTTTTTCTGTTGAGAGGCACCTGTACACAAACCATAGCGCCGATCCACGAATGTCGGGTCTATAAGACAAGCCGCGGGCGGGTGTACCTTGACGTGTCTGCTACCCCGGCGGTACTTGCTTTTGTGGGGGGGTTTCTCATGCGAGGGGGCGTTCTCGAAGGACAGTACGGTACGCCTGGTGCACGGTGGTGCGTCCAAGTTATAGATTATTACACGGGCAAGCGTGAATTGAGTGCCATTTTACACGAAATGCACACATACGAGCGTTATGCGGAGTCCGCAGCTCCTTCAATCAACCCGGCCGTGTAGCTCGCTCGATAGAATTGACTAACAGATGATGACAAGTTTCACAATTGGCAACAAGAACCAATCGGACTCCGCCGCGGACGCAAGCCCGGATTCTTTCGCCGTCAAATAGGTGCCACACTTGCTGATTGTGTGTGTGTGTGTTTTCGTCCTATTTATTATGGCGACAGTCCCCCCATTTTTCGTGGTGAGACGTGTACTACACTTTTCAGCGTATGTAGAGTACTACACTTTTCAGTGTATTTTTCGTACAACTACAACCATCCAGGGTCACACAGGAGGGGGTAAACACCAGGGCTTTTTTCTTCTTGTTAATTCTTTTCATGCCCCACCTTCCTCCTGCGGTGCGTGCTGAATTTTTATTTTTATCGCGAGAAGGGTCCAGCCGTCCCTTTACCCCGTCAACGGTGCTAACGTCGAAGTTTGGTACTCACGAGAGCTTGTCAGCTATATTTCGCTTTCATCCGCACATTTCGTAAAATTTTCACCCCATGGGGGTTCGAACTCACGGCCACTGCAACTAGCGGATTACGAGGATACCACTAGACCACCGGGGCGACCGGTGACGGTCAATGAGCAGCCTTTGAGTTTGGATTAGACAAGAGTAGGCCGCGTTGCACAGTTTCAACAGGACCTAGGTGTGTATGCGTCCACACACGGATGCACCTTCATAACGGACTAAAAATGAATACCTTACAAGATGAATGGTTTCCTCATACTGGGTGGGTTGTCATGCGCTTTGTTCGCGGCGCTGGTGGCGGACCTTCCTCGTCCATTTGGTCCGGCGGCTGCTGCCCCGCTAGAAGCTTGATTACTGCACGCACGAGACGGTTAAGGAGGAGCGGGGAACTCATGAAGCACGGGCAACAGCAGTGGGGTCAAACACCGGCCGGGCCGGACAAGATACTCGGTACAACCAGTTTCCGAGCGACAATGGGAGCGGTTCCAGCCACGTACATTGCGTTGGAGGCCATGACAATTGTTCTTTTGCTATAGGTTTCTTCTGGAGTTCACGCACATCTCTTGGAGGTTGGGCAATCACCGCAGCCTTCTCGCTGTAACCTTGAGCGTGATTCACGCGGGGGTCGTATGGGATTCCCAAGATATTCTTTCGTAATATTTTCTCCGCCTGTTTCAGCATTCGCTAGAAATATAGTGTCTCGCAAGCGTCTACAGTACACTCAGGCCAATCTGTGACCATGCACGTATTACCTTCTTCTCATCATTCAGATACCATAATCCTCGAGACGGGGGTGTTTGTTCCGGAAACAACAAATCCATGACCACACGCGCAACCCTGGAAGGGCGAGTATCTACTACTTTTTCGTTATCTCTCCATGTTCGATACGGTACTGTAGACATTCTGGACTAGTCTACAGTTGGCGCCCGCAGTTAAGAAATATTTTGTTCCCACTTTTTCACGAAAAATAAGAAAATAGGGTAAAGAAACATAGCTTAACCTAGGTCACACAATAAGAAATGTCTCAAAAAGATAGGAAGGGAGCGGGGGGCGCAAAAGGGTGACAACCCCCAATGTTCGCCTCACGGAGCTTGCATCATAATGACGGGGTAGTCTTCGTTGTTGGGCACGTCAGCGTGCGGGTGAGGCATCATGCGGTGTTGATGTATTTGTTTAGTTTCAGCCTTCACTCATGAGGGGGGTACAGGACCTTGTAGCGATAGCGAGACGTTGCCGCTGGATACATTTCGCTTCTAGGGAGTGGCCTTTCGTGCAGCCGTCGGCAGTGAGAATTGGGGTTGAGTACGGGGGTCGAGGAAAGCAGTTAAAATCATTTGTATATGTGGAACGTTGTGTAGTATGCAAGCAGAGAAATAATAAGAAATTGCCGATTTAAGAAATTCAGCAGGATTTGGCTGCACGAGCAAATAAGAAACTCGAAATATGAAACTGAACGACATACATACGCTGAGTATATAGCACACAATAAGAATTCGAGGCTGGACCTGAAATATGCGTTTCTTAACTGCGGGCGCCAACTGCTGTAGTACTAGTATTGCAAGAACGGTGCTTTTTTTATGACTATTTAATGTCATTTACAAGGTTCCAGAAATTTCGTACAAAACTTTCCTGCTCCAACATTTCTTCTGATCTGTACAGCACGAACAACGTGTCGCGATACTTGCAAGTCCGCATCTGAAAAGTCGTTATGTCTCTCTTCTAAAGGGTAACCCGAAGCCCTCTTGGCTACAACAATCAAGTGATTTACAAGCGCAACGTCGAAAATCGAGAGAATCTTCCTTCCAATCAAACATACATGTGGAACACGGCTTGACGTTGACAGCATAGACTACTTGTTGGTGCCAGCCGCCCTTGATACGTTGGACTCGCCAACCTGACTGAAGCGGGTTATAGCCATAAAACGATTCGCCGATCCCTCAGCATGAATGATCAACACCGTCGACTCAGATGGTTTGTGCTCACACCTTCCCTCTCGGGCCTGCCTGCGGCGAGTGCTGTCGGTGCCGCTGTTAATATCTCCACTTGCCGTTTCAGCACCATCGTCCAGCCCGTAAGTGTTGGAGTATTTGCAGTGAGTAGAGGGAAACCGGCTGGATACTTTATTTGAGTCTATTTAAGCCTGTGTGCACTGAAATCATGTATTATTGTACGATTTCTCATTGCGTCGCAGAGCGTTTGACCAGAGCAAAGAAATACGTTGCCACAAGCTGGGCCAGCCAAGAAGCTCACAAAATGGTTGAAAGCGATTTCCGAGGGGGTTATCAATCTAGATTTTTGATAATAATATGTGGTTGGTAATGATATCTTACAAATGTCCCGGAGTCGGGTGCGGTGCTTTTTTTTTTTCGTGCAGTAGACTATCCCTTTATTAAACAACTGAGAATCCCAATATAATGGTTATTGTGGACATAAAAAGAAAACACCGCATCCGACTCGGGGACAATTGTAAGACCATTGCCAACCACACATTGGTCAAAATTTTAGGTTCTAGGTCGTAAAAACCGCCTCGGAAATCAATCGCGATATCCTCACTTTTCCTCAGTATCTTGAGTGATGTTTTTTTTCTTTTTTGCCTTCCGACAATTGCAGATGTACCTCAGAAAACTTTCACTTAATGTCTCATACTCTACATGAATATTAAACCGATACGAAGTACAACAACATATATATATATATGTAGGACTTATTTCTACTGTCACTTACATCTTTAAAATATCATCTCTTCAACTTGAAATGTAACCAATGACAATCCTCCATACGGAGAAGAAAGGTCTTTTTTTCCAACACGGAGATGTAGCATTGTTGTTGTTGTTGTTGTCTTCACATTATACCGTATGTCAGTTGCTAAATGCCAAAATCTAGCAAAAGACTCTCAGCCCGTGGTCACGAAAGTGCTAGAGCCATCTGAGGATCTAAAGAACACGCACACATATAATAACGAGAAAAAGGTATCCAAGAGCCCGAAGAGGTACACCTAAAAATCCCTGCAGCACCGTATGCGTGCCCAAAAACTTAACTGCACGTCCGTCCCACCGTTCGACTACAGTAGCATCACCCCCTCCCTGTCCCACTCTATACCAAAACGGAAGATTGCCGACTACAGCATAATGCTGTCTGAAGTGCTGTCTGTACAAAAACACCATGGTAGGCATGGAACAAGAAGCTGGCGGGGCACAAAGCTGCTGTCTGAAGTGCTGTCAGAATGTGTCTGCGGACGTACAGTGAAAAAGAACAACCAACCAAAGCCATGATTGCAATGGACAATCACCCGAACCTCTCCCGATCGTCTGTGTTAGGCACGCAGTGAAAATATCGACAATAGCTAAGAATCGTTCCACATTGAAGGGGTCTTCCACGATCAGGCACATAACCAAGGCACCCGGGTTAGCCACGCCATCTCTGACGGGTCTCTCTACAAAACCAGTGACGACGTCATCACATAGAACCAACACCGAAAAACGGAAAGTCAGAAAAAAAACGAAAAAAAATTGACAACACAGAAATGTTTGTCCGTGCGCCACGTGTCGATGTCGCCCGCATGCTCCGGTGCCGCTGCTCCGTCCGGCGCCGCTGTAGTCAGCCCGAGCATAACGCCACTCGACCTGCTCCGTCCGTACACGCTCTCGTTGCTGTCCTTCCCAGTCGGTTCCTCGCTTTCTCCCTCGTTGCACTCGAGGTTGTTGGTCCGAAAAAAAGAAAATTCTCGCGCCGAATGGTCAACCAGCCTAGTTCAGCTCGTCGCCACCTGCTCCCTCCTCCTTTGATGGCGAAGCCAGGTTACTGAGGCAATGCAGCGCCCTCTAGCCAACCTAGGGCCGTGTACATAGTTCCCGTCCACCTTCTGACGGTGTCTGCCTCCGCGCACAAAAAATGAGATGGGCATCGCTGCCTACGCCGACGGCCAGAGGCCCGCGCATCTACATTTTTTCGCCTGACCCCATCAGTGCCGACCCAACTACACCACCACGCGCATGCCTCGCGGCGGATATGCGCAGCAGCAAGAAGGTTTCGGTCANGATGTAGCATGGATCAAAGCATTTGTTGGATTTCAGCTTTAAGTCTACATGAATGAGGACATCAACGCAGTAGTAGTGCAAGCTTACGAACGCATGTAGGATAGATACCATGAGGATTGTCATTGGTTTTATTTCATATTGAAGGGGAGATATTTTTACGATGTAAGTGACAGTAGAAATAAGTCCTACATATGTTGTTGTACTTCGTATTGGTTTAATATTCATGTAGAGTATGAGACATTAAGTGAAAGTTTTCTGAGGTACATCTGCAATTGTCGGAAGGCAAAAATAAATAAATAAATANAAATAAGTCCTACATATGTTGTTGTACTTCGTACATGTGGAGTATAAGACATAATAATGTGAAAGTTTTCTGAGGTACATCTGCAACTACAACTACTGTCGGAAGGCAAAAAAAAAAATCCTCATGGAATCCTATATGCGTTCGTGAGCTTGCTAAAATACTACTGCGTTGATGTCCGCTTGTAAAAGCTGAAATCCAACAAATGCTTTGATCCATGCTACATCTCCGTGTTGGAAAAGCCCTTCCTTCTCCGTTCATGATAACATCTTACCCTATTCTACGCAAATCTGTCACATCTACTCTCAAACAAGACGCCAACTTCAAACGAAAACGCGTTCTACGATGCGTCTACACTCCATCCCCATATGACTGGTTCGAGGTCGTTGTAGAAGATCTTTTACGAGGCCATAACTTTTGATGGAAGATGACCTGAGCCTTGCACCTACCATCATTATTGTTCTCGCAATGCTCCCAGGTACATGCAAGTGTACACGAAATTTCGGCTTTATCTGCAAGACTTTTTTAATACTGATTTCAGCACTACCGGAAGCATCCCCCACTGCACCGCCAATTGAGCATTTAATACCCAAATCAACTCACATTCGAAAAATTCTGGCCCCGGCGCACCCTCTATTGTCTTCTAAGGGTAGCCACAAAATTTCAAGCCTAAACTCGCGGATTTGGCAGCGTGAGTATATCAGCAGCAGACAGACATCGCCGACTTTGCGAGTTCCGTGTACATTGCCGCGTCACTATTCTCCCTGCTGCGCACAATCTCCCCCCCTACGAGGGGAAAAGTATAAGCAGTTTTTGATAAGTATAACGATAGAACCCCGCCAGGAGAGCTTCTATCTCGTCTCATCGTCGATCGAGAGAGTAGCTGTAGAGTGCATCGGTCAGGGAGCAACTCACGAATCACGCTTCGGGGCGAAACCGAAATTTCTGACGAAGCCCCGAAAAAAGCCTCCGTACATTTTTCCTACGGTTCCAACGAGATTTATCGACGCACTCCCTGTCATCCCCACCGGGAAGGCTTGTTGTAGGCGACGGCCAGGCTGGCTCTCCGATACACCCACTCTTCGCAGAGATATTATTGCGCTGATAGTTGCTTCGGAATCACACCCTTTTTGCAAGGTGAGAACGTTTTGTGGCGCGGCTGCGTTCGTCTCTCTGTTATGAAATTGTTCGGTTGATGAGTTACACGTTTTCGCAACAAGCTCATATGGCGTGTGTTGTATGGTAGACGGGGAACGCGCAACTACCGACCCATGGCCGCTGTGTGTATGTTTGAGGCATTTGTGTCGTTCGAGAGCTCGGCGCATAACCCCCGGCAGGAGATGTCGCTTTGCTTCCTCGAATTGTGCGAGGTGGTCTCGTGGAAGACTGAGACGACACCCGTTCAACTGCCGCTGCTGCACAGCAGTGATGTACAAAAGTTCAGGAACGTTCCCACTGCACACGCTCCAGCCCGTTTGCCGTTGATCATGCCCACAGGGCAGCCCACAGCAACGCAACTCATCGAAGAAAAGCCGTTTGGTCTCTGCAGGCATCTTCAGTCCTCGAAGTGTCGTTAGTTCTACACACCCGCCGCGGACCCTTATGCATTTGCGTACGTTCCAAAATGGTTCGCGCTGAAATGTCCAAATCTCACCACTTGACCATCCGCAACGGGTTTGCACAGGATCTCTGATCCGCTCCTGCGAGGTGCCTTCATAGATGCTGCCTTCACCGTCCAAAACGTGCGGTTTGCTCTCCGGGTGTGCTCGTGTTCACCATGCTGCAGGTTGGCCGTGTGGTCACCATGGGCAAGGCAGCAGCAGGGTTGGCGAGAGGATATTCGTACAACAACTGCTACAATGAAGACGGCCTGGAGAGCAGCGGGCGCCGGTGGCGGGCCTGGGAGGGACACCTTGCCAGGTGGGATGGTCAGCAGCAGTTTACAGCAGTTGCGTTTTAGATCAGGCAGGCTTGAAGCGCCGTAGGACATGCGGGCGTATCCCTTGGGATGTTTCAAGACGGTTCCCAGAAGACCGGCAAACCTATACAGACTACTCTTTGATAGGCGCTTGTTTCCAGAAAAATAAGCGTGAAGCGCATGCATACAAAGTTGTTGCGTTGTGTCCCACTTAAAAAGGACACGTTCACATGCACGACGTCTCACCTGCCTTGTACTGCTTCTACTGGGACGGGCGGTCTGTGACTTTTCTCTCGAACCATGAAACAAGAGAGTGTCGGCATCGAATCGAACGAACAGATGAGTTACCTTGACTACTCTAACGCTGTGCACGCGCGTATCTTACTACGCATGTAGAACGGTGTGGCGCGCTCTTCGAATGCCATTGTCTGATTGTGGTCCTTGTTGGTGAGCGGTCATGTGAAAAGTGATGGAAAAAATGGGTGTCGGCCAACACCACAGACGCAGATTATGTTGAGCTACATACCCGAGCTACGATGCATACATATCTCCAGAGGGCACACATGCAATTGTTGGCTCGCGCTACACTTCGCATGCGTCCGATTTTCGACCTATACTGTTGTACTGCTGTACATGCGGTATCTATGGTGTGGTCGATTGTCATGCTAGCGTTATCATCTCATCGCATGGTGTGCATATGTGTGTATGCCTAGTGCATTTCTTACCGACCACCTTGTCGGAGATGTTTTATCCACGAAATAGAGAGGTGTTCCTATCCCTATCCCTACCCTAACGTCCATACCCGGCTCCCCTCCAATACATAGGGGTCCAACAAAATATATACTAGAGTTGGAGGTGGAATATTTTTTTAGTTGCACAAAAGTACCTGCAGTAGGCTCGTGCGTCTGTTCATTGGCTGGCTCGTGTGATTTTCTCGTCGTACAGAAGAACGGGGGGCGGTCCATCATCACCAGCTAGAGAGGGGGGTGATATCCATCATCATTCGCTAGAGGGGGTGGTGGTGTCCATCATCAGCTAGCGAGGGC
>CACKRE030003299.1:17718-31235 GCA_902602495.3 Ectocarpus sp. CCAP 1310/34
GGGGGGGGGGGGGGGGTGTTTAAAGGGCACGTGGTGTGTTTTTGGAAGGAAGGTTGCTGTTGTGGTTGACCTTTTGTTTGCGTGGCTGAAGCTGTATACAGCAGTGTGTGGGCAATGTTTGGCTCGCGTTTCGAAGGCAAGTTTTCTCCTTGTTTGGCCTACCTTGTGTACCCACATACAACCGCGCCCCATGTTTGTCATCTTGGCACGTGTTTTCTCGAACGACTCTTTCTTGTATGCTCAGAAGACATGCGCCCGTCGTTGCAGATGTGAAAATAAACCCTACGTGCGTGCGCCGTTCCCCTTACACACGACACCTCAGGACGTGGAGCTTCTCTCCGAGCTGCTGCGAGGAGTGCCCCTCCGGGACGCGGCCGCCGTGGCGTCCGCTGCGGCGCGCTTCCACGCGGGCCGTAGAGCCCACGCCGCCACCATCAACATTCTCGCCAACGCCCTGTACCACGTGTTCAGCACGCCCGAGGGCCCGGCGTCCAAGGGCACCCGGGTCGACCTCCAGGCGGCATGCTTCGACTACCTTAGCCTCGGCGGCTGCTACTCGGCCGGACCAGTCGGCCTCCTCTCCGGCCTCAGCCCCGCACCGTGGGCCCTGACGACCCACTTCTTCATGGTGGCGTTCCACGGCTGCCGGGAACACCTCCTGCCGGTCCCTACCCCCGGAGGAGTGCTGCGCGTGTATCGGCTGCTCCACGTGGCGACGAAGATCATTATGCCCCTGCTGGAACAGGAAGGGTCGACGTTCTTGGCCTGGTGGCCCTTCAGAAAAGCGATCCAGCTGGTGCTTCCCTGGGAGCACGAGAGATGGGAGAACCAATAGCTCTACATGCCTCCACGCCCGCCCGGGGACGCGAAAACAACACCGGGGGCGATTTTTGCTAGAGAGAATCGTCTACATGGGTTTTACGCCAAGCGTTTGTCTTGGAGGACGCCTGGCTCGCGTTCACGTGCGCGTTTTTCGCACGCAAGACTTGCGACATGGACGGACGAGTGGAATAAACAGAGTTTTATCTGCCGGGCGGAATAGCTAGTGCACTGCTTAGTTTCATGGGCGAATTGAGCACACCACAGGGTGCTAAGTAGTGGTCGGTCGGATGGTATGTCTGCTGGACAAACCGCTCGTGTCGCTCTAGGATATGGGTGAAGAAGCCTAGTAGGCGTAGGGTGGTCTTCATCAGGGGGGGCTTGCGCTTCCTTCTTGTAGGTTTTTAAAACGCGGTGTGTGTAGTGTGCCAAGCCTGGCTGCAGACTCCCAGAGAGTGGTCGCAAACAAACACGGATTCGTACTCCGTCTCCGTCGGGTATGTCTTTTTTGTTTTGTCGGTCTCGGTTTTGTTTCAATTTTGTTTTTATCGCCTAGGGCATGTACGCATGCATGGGGAGCCTCACGTGCACGAATGATTTTTGTGCGTAGTGTGTGCGTGTGTGTTTTCTGGGGCCGCTCGTGTGATCATGTTTGCAATCGTCGTGCAAGGGTTGTTTCAAGTGCCACCACCACTACGAAGTTGCCCGCTCTTCAGTGCATGGATGTAGTTAAGGTAGGTACCGCGATAAAAATGCCGTCGCGGCCGCCTCTGGGGGCGCTATGTAATAGATTCTTCTTGGTTATTGTGTTCCATTGTTTCTTCCGTCGTGACGCTATTCTCGCTCGTCTTGTTTTTTAGTCGTCGAATGTTGTGTCGGTGTGATCTAGGGTCGTGCCGTTGCCCCCCGGGACTTGTCAAAAATTGTGAGGCAGTTTCATAGCTCAAGAGGTGTGCACGTAACTTGACCCAAACACATGGTCTGGGCCCGCCAGACGAAAAATTATCAACAACAAACAACCGCTTCGAAGGGTGGTTCTTACCGCTTCGGAAAAGAAGTGAAATTTTCCACGGAACCGTCACAAGGAAACCCGGCTTTTTTTCGCTTGCTTGTTCTATTATTCGTGATGTCATCGCAAGAAGTTCGTTTCCTTCCCTGAATACACACTGTGCTCGGCACACAACAGTTTGAGTTGGCGTAGCTCACCATAGACCAGCGGTAAAAGCGCAATGAGCAGCACCCGACACAGAGGACAACACACTTAAAAAGATCCTATCCACCCGGCCTGCTGTTTTCAGTTTCAGCAACAACAAACAGGTGCAGGGCAGTGTGTCGCAACCTGGGTGTTGCTTGCGATTTCTTCAGTTTGCCAGCTCATTTTCCACGCTTGCGACTCCTATCTTTGACCACCACCTGCCCAAAGGTAGACGAGCTCAACAATCATTGGGCGGCAGCCGCGCTGACGGCCAGCATCACATAGATGGCCAATCCGAAAGAAATAGCGTGTCGGAGGCCCTGCTGCTCTTCCGCTGCGTGGTGCCGTGGATTGATGTTGACATGTCCGACCAAAAACAGAACATCTCGCCGCATTTTTTCCAACGGCGTTTTGGTGAGGTGGCACACGTCTGTCACACACCTTATTGAGCAGCACCCAAGCACCCAATACCCAAGAAGCATTACAGCGCCGGGAGATGGTATTATATAGACAGCCGAACCGAAGGAATATCAGCGCGTTGGAGGTCTTGGTACTGCTGCTGTATACCCGTTCTACTGTTTCCGAGTTTGCCATGTGTGATTGAAAAAAATTCCCCGGCACCAACAGCAGCAGTTGAAGACGAGAACATAAGCATGGACCAAAAATGGACTGAACGCCGCTTCCACCGCTTGTCCAACTCAACAACAGACAGACCTGGACGTGAGTCTGGCAGGTCTTTCTAGCATTCTCAGTGATGTTACAGTGCCCGCGGTGCACTCGTCCGATGCTTCTGTCAAAAACACGACTCCGTGAAAGTATGATAGAAAGCCCCGAAAAATCCCGGCTCCTTCTTTTCACGTTTCCGGGGAAAAACGCCTCCGTATATGTTCAAGAAAGCACCTAAGGTGAAATGTTCCGTGTTTTTTTTTGTCGTTAAGAACCACCCTGTAAATATGATAAGCCCGAGACCAACGCTGCCAGCAGGACTTGGTACTCTCCACAAAATGTGTTGACATGACAACGGCACACGTGAACCACCTGCTGTGGCGGGTCGTGTGTCGGTGTGTCCCTCAGAAGACATGAGAGGTCAAAACATGAACCTTCATTTAGCCATCAACACAAGGACCACAGCAGTCCAGATTTTGCACACTTTCTTCCCGCGCGCAGATTTCCTCTTAAGGTGATACTGGGAGGTCCAATTTTTGGTGAAGCGTTCTTGTCGCGCGCGGCTCGCGAATATCCACACACGCGGCGCAGCCCCAACCGCCATACGGATAGCTGGCCCTAAGCACAAGAGCAAGCGCTATCCCGTTTCACATGTAAGTGTCTAGGTTGCCGTGAGGGATAAGCAGAGGAAATTCCCAACCAATAAAAGTCCTGGCGTTTCTGCGTGTGCTGACTTCGTGGATGCCGTTTGAGAGTTGTGAGAGTATTTGACCAATGTCGCACCTGCCCATGTCAATCAATGTGGAGTACATTGACCGCTGTCGGTGATGCCCACACAGCTGACACAGCCTTGGCCATGTGTTTCGCTAAACCCAAGCTTAATCGCAAGTTTGTCACACACGTATGGAAAAGGCTACCTGGTGGGCTGTGATGTTTTGGCACTTGGCTTGCAGGGTCGAGTGAAACCCCGAGCGCGTCGCATGTTTCCGTGCTCTGCATTTGCGTGATTAGTCTAGTCTACCAACAGCAGGAGCACCACCGATGTCTTGAACGGTATTTGAGCGAGACAGAGAAACTTATAGCGTGTTTAGGTGGGGGTGCATCACCCATACGATTGATCCACTTTCCCTCGGCAAAGTACATGTAGCACCACGTATTTGTTTGGCAAGCGAAGTATCCGGGTATGTACAACGCTACAAGTTTACTCTGGTATGGAGACCGGCAGGCAATGGTAGCCAGTAGCCAGGCGCCCCATGGTGTGCGGCTGAAACAGCCCCTGGCATCCGACTTGCTCTGCCTCGTTGCTGCTGTCGCCCCTGCCCTCAGTAGGAGGAGTGGTAACGGCCACACTGCTCTAGCCAGCTCCCCTTACAGCCCTGCCCTGTCGGTGCCCTCTTGGCAGCTTGTGTGTCGAGCGGCTACACATGGCAACGCATTTTCGTGTCGTGTGGACGGCGAGCATACTGATTGGTGTCAAACAGCTCGACGCAATGAATAATAAATGAATCGAGCTATGAGGGGAGGTTTCCTAGCTCATATGCCCAACATCATTCTCCTGCGATTCTTCATGTTGCGCAACACAGACGCAGCGCCACGGCTGCCTCTGAAGTACTTCCAAGGTTCTGTAGGGTATTGGAAGTGCCACAGATCTCACAGAGTTATCCGGTAGGGTATCGGAAGTGCCAGGGTAATTAGCCGGAAAAATCTCGCCGATACCTTCTTTGGGTACCCTACTGAACACACTCTTTTGGACATTTCGTTTCCCCCTCTGCGGAAAGTCTACCGTTGGTTGCGTGGGGTCGGGCTGACCGGCGATCGTCATCTTTTTCAACTTCGCGGGATGACCGCAGGTTTTACCTTTTTCGCTGGGCCAGAACTACCCTGTGACATCTTCCTTTGCTGGAAGCACCACAAACAATCACATAACACATTCATAAACGACAGGTTCTTTGTATACCCTCGCTCTCGGCATATGCATGACGAAAACTCCCAAACACACCGATCGCGCCGCCACCTCATCGATAGCTCTTCTCCTAGTCCGCAACACGCAACGTGAACATGGACGGCGGCCGAGGTCGCGGTGGCAGAAGGGGAGGGGGGGGGAGGGGGTTCCGAGGCGGAGGCGGAGGCAGAGGTGGCCGAAACGGGGGTGGGGGGAGGGGTGGCCGGGGTGGTTGGAGGGGAGGTGGTGGTCGTGGCGGCGGGGGCGCCGGATGGAGGGGTGGAGGCAGGGGTGGGGGATGGGGTGGGGGGGGCAGAGGTCGAGGGGGAGGGGTCGACTGGAACGACCGCAGGCCGGCGGAGCCCACTGCGGAGACGCTGGCGCTAATGGGTGAGTCAACAAGTAACCAAACTTCCACGGCAGTCGGCAACGTTCCAGAGGTCGCTGGTTGGATGATGGTAGTAAAGCTAGGGAGGACAAACTCTATGAAGTGGAAGCCAGTGACTCGCTGCGGTGCTCTCGGAACACAACCGGTAGCAAGACGCTTTCATTGGGCGCCTGGCGGCGTACTCGGAGTAGCGGAGCTTTGTTTCGGCCGCCAGAAGATGCTGCTCGAGCACCAACTATGTAGCCATCATCATCACACGGTGTTCAGCGTAGCGTCCGTCTTTGTACGAAGTCCCACCGCACGTGCCGGCACCTTGTGTGAATTTCACAGGCACTCCGTGCGCCCGGGTCTTCTCTTCGTGCCGAAGAAAGTAAGTCAACTGCATGGTAGGAGGACAGCAGTAGTTCATGCGTGCAATATCGGTTCGTAGGCACGCGCCCTTATCGTGCTGTGGCAATCAACACCTCTCCGGGTTATTTTCTTTTGAAATGTTCCTCAAGGTGAGAGGGCGAAGGAATCCACCGTGGGCATCACACACTTCATCACGGAGAACGACACCGGCTTCTCCGGAGTACTGAAGCAGCGGTACTCCGACTTCATCGTTCACGAGGTGGGCATTCTTCCCAACAGTTTGCCCTTTTCAGGGGGGGGGGGGGGTCTTTNGGGGGGGGGGGGGTGTCTTTGAGTGCCGCCGCAAGCGGTCTCCAGTGATGAAGTGAAATACCTCTTGTGTGTGGAGGTGGTGTTGCTACTCAGATGGTTCGAAGCATCTTGTGCTCGACCGACCGAAGTTGATTCCGAAGATGCGTTTGCTGCCAAGGTGCCATGCTATTGTTGAGGCGCCTCGAACACGCTCGGCCGTGTTCAGTCCTTGCTAATACGGGTACTCACGACCCCGCCTTGCCGCCACAAACTCTCTAGACCGTCATTCACGCGCTCGACCTGGTTTTTGTTTCTCTGATCAACTTCTGCTGCAAGGTCACGCGCGACGGTGAGGTTTGCAAGGGCACCGATTTCCCGGGGCTCCTGCGGCCCATCGAGCACGAACGGCAGCCACCGCCGCCCGCCCACGGCCAGCCTACCGCCGCCGCCGCGCATAAGGAGACCCCCTCTGATAGCACGGCGTCACCGACGGCTGCGCGTGGTTCTGATGCGGTTGAGGACGGCTCGAAGGACAAGGATGGGGAGGGCAAGGGTGATGGCGAGGGAAGCCCGAAGGACAAAGAGAGGGAGGGCAAGGGTGATGGCGAGGGCGGCTCGAAGGACAAAGAGGGGGAGGACAAGGGTGACGGTGAGGGGGGCGCCGTGGATGGATCGTCGGGCGGGGGAATGGAGGAGGATGAGGACGCCAGGCGTGCGAGGGAAGAAGAGGAGAGAGAGAGGAAGAAGAAGGAGGCGGAGGAAGAGCTTAAGAAGCAGGCCAAGAGTGGTGCCGAGGCCCTGCTGCCCGTGGTCGGAGAGCAGGTTGCCGCCAAGGTGGGGAGAGGCCGAGTGCTGGCTGGCAGGGGATGTGTATTTGGTGGTTCCACCGCTACCGCTTACGCCGTGGGTTGTTGGTCGCGGCGGTATGATGGACTTTCTGCTCGAGGAGTTTGACCGCAATTCTGTCAGAAATCTGGTGTGCGTTGGTTAGTGGCGGCGCTAGCGAGGTGATGGCAGCGCCTTGAGCTATCTTTGAGAAGATGCAGGCCCTCCTGCTGCGGCTGCCCCGTAGATGGGTTGGGTCATGGCTCTAGTACAGCGCAAGCTCCTTGCCGCTCGTACCCCTTGCCTCACTGTCGGAACCACGACCGGTGTGCGTTGTGGTTAGGATAGAATTGCAGTTCCGCTTGTTTTCGTCGTTGACCACAGTCAAGTGCCCGCAAGTTGTGAGGCTGTTGTTTTTGCTGTTTTTTTCTGCCGCTGCTGGTACTGCTGTCGTTGTTGGTGTTGGTTTCTTTGCGCTGCTGCTCTCGTCTTGTTGGCCACGATCGGGTACTCCAACAGTAGTCTCTCTCCATGCTTGTTTTTTTTTGTGGCGTTCTGTTGTGTGACCCGTGTCCTTTTGGTCGTATGTATCTCGATGGTTTTGGCAAGCAGGTGGAGGCGTTCATGTTGGAGGGCTTGGGGGTCACGGGCAAGGACAAACGGACGCTCACGCTCCCCACCGCCGACAAAAACACCCGGGCAAAGGTATGTGAGTCGCGCCAGGGTACCACGCAGCGGGATCCATCTTCAACACCCCGCATTCTGGAAAAGCAAGTGAGCAGCTCCTGTTTTCCAACAACGCTTCTCCTCGGATTTTTTTTTTTTTTTTCGTGTACGCTTTTGTCGTTCTTTTTACGAGCTTGGAAGTGAGCCCCAGGCAAAAAGGGTGCGGTGTCTTGGGTCATGCGATGTCTGTGGAGGTGCTGCTGTATCCTCTACTCCTCGGCCACCGTTGCGAGCATCACGCTTTGCATATTTTCGGACCACTGCGCTGCTGCTGCTGTGAAGCGGCGCGGGCAATCGATCTGCTTTCTGCGGCGCCGCCACCTGCCGAGCCTAGCAGCATACCCTCGAGCGACCACACGGTGCCCCGCAATGGGCCTCCGGGGTAAGTCCCGGCGCCCCCCTGCTGTGTCATGTTTTCCAACATGTCGTCGTCGTCGCCGTCGTCGTCCCCCCGCGTGCTCGACCTCTTGAAGCAGAACTTCGGCACGTGTAGTGTTTTCCAACCTGTCGTCGTCGCCTCCCCACCACCCGTGTGCTGTGACTCCCAAGGTGTACGGCCTCCTGAAGCAAAACCTCAGCAAGTACCTGCTGGCGGTCACCGTAGATGACCCCGCCTCCGCCCCGCCGCCGATGGCCTCCAAAACCGAAACCTTCGAGGCCAAAGACGCCGAGGACGGCGACGCTAAGGCGACGGCGGGAGCCAGCGATGACAAGAGCGGCGCCGGCGGCGAAGCTCCCGCCGCGAAGGAAGGGAACGGTACGGAAAATCCGTCCAGCGAGAAGGGAGGCGAGAACGGCGGCGGCGGCGGCGGCGGCGGCGGCGGGGAACCTGCGGAGAAGACGGCGGCAAATACGAAAGCTTCGGCCGGCACCCCAGCCGCGGCGAAAAAGCCTGATCCGAACGGGCCCAAGTGCGTGCAGCTCAAGATGAAGCCCGACTGGCGAAATATCGACGGCGGCAACAAGCGTAGGAGGGGCGACCTGGACAGGTCCGGGGGGGGCGGAGGGAGGGGCGGGGGCGGCAGGCGCTGGGTGTGGCCCGAGGGGCGGCCCGAGTTCTGCCGGTTTGTGCTCTACAAGGAGAACAGCGATACCGTGAGTTACATGTAGGGTTGGTAGAGACAGGCCTATTGAGACTCGTCGGTGCGTGGTCGGGATCCTCGAGGCGGCGGGGGTGTTCTTGCGGGGGGGGGGCTGAGCCCAATCGATGCGAAGGTTGAATAGACAGAAGTAGCTGAACACATCGTCCATGCAACGAAGTTGTTGAACGTTCGCCCCAAAACTGCGCTCCAACAACTCCAACAACCAGCCATGGCTGTTTCAACGCGTGCCAAGGCAAAAGAGGGTACATAGATTGAGAGCGCGTGTCTTGGTGCTAGATTGAGATCCTGTTTTCACGACGAAGCAGTCGTTTGCTCTCTCGGGGGTGCCATTCGGAGGCCGCCGCGGGTGTGTGTCTCGTCAGGGACATTCACCGCTCCCAGGGGCTCTCTGAACCAGCAAAAAAATGGCGGCACTGTATCATGCACATCGACGTGTAACTTGAGAGGGATTCCGGTTCATTGCTCTTTTTTGCAGACGGGTCGCGCTCTCGTCGAACGCGCAAGTATCATCGACGCAATCCATATGAAAGTTGAGAAGGGTCTCCCATCCCTTACTCTCTTCATGCTCGTTTTCATTGCTACGATATGTTTTCTTGCCCTCCGCTGTCGGTATCCGCAGATGGGAGCCGTCAGCCGCATTTGCAAGCACCTTCGATTCTCGAGCAAGGTCGTGGGGTACGCCGGGACTAAGGACAAGCGGGGCGTTACGGCGCAGTGGTGCACCGTCAAGCGGAAGTCTATCGAAGAGCTCAGGAGCTTCAACCGCCCGCTTGGTGCTTTCCAGGTTAGCCTACCGAAAATGTTTTTGTTTTTATGTAGATATATACATAAAATATCACAACGCAGATATGTTTCCAGGGTAGCCGACCAGAATGTTCATGTTTTCGAATAGAAAAAGCGAAGATGCAATCTTGATTCCGGGTTAGCCGGCCGAAATTTTTGTTGCGCATTGAATCCACAAAGTTGCAAATATTTTTTGCCAGTTTCCATGAAGAGTACCATGCTGTTGCCTGGAAGAATCGCGTTCTTTTCGTTCCTTTGTTGGAAAATCAAGCATCCTCAAGAGGCAAGTGCTGTCTCCAGTCAGCAATAATCGTACCCCAGATCAACCACAACAATTACGGCAGAGTACAAAGTATCTTGTGAGGTCTTTTGATCTTCGTGAGAACCTTGGGGGCTTGTCACACTATCCGATTCTCCGGGACCCCTCCCTCACTACCACTATATGGCGGGGACGTTTTTTCGAGAGCAGGGGTCAATCGTTCTCCTTGGGAACTTCTCGTACGTGGCGGAGCCCCTCAAGCTCGGAGATCTCTCCGGCAACCGCTTCGGCATCGTCCTTAGAAACCTCAGCCTGCCCAGCGGCGGCGAGAACGGGGCCGAGAACGGTGCTGGGGGGGGGCAGGACGCCTCGGCTGACGAAGCGTCAAAGAAGGAGGCCGAATACGCTGAGGCGGCGGTGGTCGAAACCGGCGCTAAGCTGAAGGAGACGGTGGACCGACGCTGCGCGTGGGTGAAGGAGCGGGGGTTCATCAACTACTTCGGCCTCCAGAGGTTCGGGTCGGGGGGAGCACCGACGAGCGAGGTGGGGCTGGCCATGCTCAAGGAGGACTGGGCTGGGGCGGTGAGACTCATCATGACGCCTAGGATGGGTGAGAACGAGGCCACGCACGCGAGCAAGGTGGGTTCACGGTGGATATGCTTGTTTGTACGGTATGCGTGGACCACCGCGATAATGTACCGCCTACGTGCTTCACGACCTGTCGGATGGCGTCTGTATCTTTCCTATTTGCAGCGGTGCGATGGCGCCGCTTAAGCAACGGTCACGGGCAGTACCGTAAGTCGTGGGGTACGACAAGCTTGGTCCGCTCCGTGCGTGGAGTTGTGTTGAGAGGGCTTCGATTGACGATTGGGGGCGAGCAGACGATATCGCGCGTGTAGTTCACAAACCGGATCATTGCAACGCTTGGCGTTTAGTGTGCCGAGATCTTTTTGTCCTTTCTAGCCACCGCACGAGCAATGATGCGGTTTCTCAGATGTTTTGGCAAGAGGCTGTGTGCTATGGTACAGTACGAGGGTGACTTCTCACCTTGCCGCCGTCTCAATACCATGCCGCGGTCAACATTCATGCAGCCTTGCCTACATACTCCACCACCTCAATCTCGCCCTGAAGGATTCCGATCGACACAGGACACGCACAACCGTAGTGGTGTCTGGCAGGGCTATCGCTTGGCCCATCCGTAAGCCCGAGGAACTCCGTTTCGATGCTGCCACCACCGTTGGGGACAAACTGTGCATGTGCCCGCTGGTGGGGCGGATATACCGGCTCAAACCCTTGTGCCGCTGGTTGACTTGAGCAGCAATGACGTTTCTTCCTTGCATCCAGAGGTCTTTCGGAGGGTGCATGTCTTCGCGGTGTTTTGGTCGCGTCCATGTCGCCGGCCTTTTGACACGGTGCTAGCTCTCCCGCGCATCCCGTCAATGCTGCCACCGTTCACTGACTCAAGAAAGGTACCACACATTTTTGGGCAGATCGACTCCCACCCAGGAACTTCTTTTTCAAGGATACCGGGCAGACCCAGTTGCCGGTGGAATATCCTTTCAAAACATCCCTCCAATCCTGACCCACACACCACCGCCTGCTAGCCCCGTACACCGTTTTCTGTCTGGTTTCGAAAAGAACACCGTTAATCGTGATCCACGTCACCGCCTCGTTGCCTCGCACACCTCCTTTTTGTCCGGTACCGAAAAAGGTACACTACCTTAAGAACCCGACGGACATCCAGGGCACCCTCAACAAGCTGCCGTTCTTCATGGATGCCGAGAAGAGCATGATGCAAGCGCTACTCAAGGGTGGCCCGAACGCTCACATCGACGCCCTCAAGGCCGTGCCCAAAAATCTTCAGCTCATGTACCTGTGAGACGAAGTGGATGATATGTTCGATACCTTGTTGCTCACGTTGTACCGCGTAGCGACAGAACTTATTGAAGCCATGCAGAATTCTCCCGTGATGCCGCTATTCGGGCATTTTGAGGGGGAGCAATCAGGAGCGCATGTTGCAGAAAATGGCATCTCCGCGCGAAGTTGGTAGGTCAGTTTTACGGGGCGCGTAAATGCTGCGGAGAATGTTGACCTTTTTGTGTTTGTCGTATGCCGCAACTACCGAACACACTTCATGCATAACATGTCCAAGTGGCTGAAACCGCTGCGGCCGTGCAGTTTGTCCGTTGAAATCCAAGCCCCGCCCCTCGTGTGTCTCTCGCCCTCTACCGCTGCTTCGGCTTCACGTGTAACGTGTGTCAACCCCCAACATGACCAACAACGGCGATTACGGCGATTACGACGACGACGACAACTATAACAACAATACGGACCAAAGGCACGCCTTCCAGTCCCTGCTGTGGAACCTCGCCGCCTCGGAGCGCATCAAGCTCTACGGCAGAGACGCCGCGGTGGAAGGCGATCTCGTGTTCCCCCGAGACTCCCCCGCCGCGGCCATCGAAGACGACGCCACCCTGGTCGACCCTGCGATAGGAGCCGCCGCCGTCGACGCCGCTGAGCGGGACGGCGACGGAGAAGATGAGGGCGGGGAGGGGCAGCAGCCGGAGGCCAAGCGGGCCAAGACGGCGGAGACCTCCCTGCCGCCGGTACACGTGGTGACTAAGGAAGACGTGGAGGAAGGGACCTTCCGTCTGACCGACGTCGTGCTGCCCATGCCCGGGTGAGGAATGTACGGTAGCCCTCGCAAGGTGTTTCGTATTCAGGAAAACATGCTAGGTAAAGCGTATAATCGGGGGAAGTTTGGTCAGGGTTGGGGAGTAGGGTCTGCGTACCCCCTTCCTGTTCTGTTTTCTTGTAGTACTGAATTTGTCGCGCGAAGGCGGTCCGGAGTTTTGTGATACATGCGTGTTTTTCTTGTTTTGGCAGGAGGAAAGTGGTGTTGTGTTGAAGTTGCCGTTCTTGATTTCGTGAAGCGTATGTACCGTCGTGGGGGGCATCCATGTTTTTGTTTTGTTTTTGTGGATTCTTCGCGGCTCCTGGAACATGGAGACTATCATCCGTTTGAGGTATTAACCCCTTCGAACTGAAGCGGCTGGGCAGCCCTCGTCTCTTTGTTTGTCCAGACGCGACAAGTCTACTGCGAGAGTAGCGTCGTGCTTCAAAAGTCTGCCCTCGTTGTGTAGCTGGGGACGGGGTCATAGGGCGTTTGCTCGTGCTCCAATGACAGTTGTAGCTTCGACGATATCACCAGACGGCGTCCTATTCACTCCGAACGGCAATGCCCAAAGCTAATGCAGTTTCGATTTGACAGCATAGAACTCGGCAGACATATCTAGAAGTGTCCCGTGCCCACGAGTTTTTTCTGTACATGTTACGACAGGAGATATCAACATCAAACTTTTGACAGCGTCAATGAGTGAGAGCAACGGCGTTGTTGTCGCAACCCCAACCCACTCGCCCACTTTCATGCCCAACTTGTGTGCCAAAACGTTTCAGGTCGGGGGTGACGTACCCTACGAATGGCGTGAAGGAGTGCTACACCAAGGCGTTGGAGGAGAGGGGAGTCACAGAGGCGTGCTTCAGCTCGTCCACGCAGAAGGCCTTCAAGCTGGGGGGCGCGTACCGCAGGTGAATCGATCGGTAAAAGTTGCCGGTTGGTTCTGTGACCATCAGGACGGCGGCGCCGGAGTACTTGACTTCTATTGGTGAAGTTCGTGTGTGTACGAACGTGTAGTTTCTGGCGTACGCTGTTTTAGGGGCAGCCGTGCTTGCCTACGTAGCCCACCTTTTTTTGTTTTGGTGGTTTGTGTTTGCGCGACCGCGAGGCCCGTGCATGGGACCTAAATAGCGGCATTGCCTGATGACCACTGTCAGCTGCACTCGCTCTTTCAACAGGAGTCATACGGGGGGGACGATATCATGACCTATTGAGAGCGTCTTCCATTTTTGCGTTCTCTTGTCTCCAGCCGCTAGTAGTGTGCTTGTCCACGGCAACGGTACTATCGTGGCGTCGCCGGCGGCTCATTGCTTATCGCCCTTTGTCCAAAGCGTCGCGGCACCCGTTATCCTTGCATACTTTCACGCCATATTGGACGCGTTGCACCAGTTTCTTTCTGCTTGCACGCTTAACATCGATACTCTGATGCATTCGTACGCTCTTTCTCTCTCTCTCTCTCTCTCTCTCTCTCTCTCTCTCTCTCTCTCTCTCT
>CACKRE030003299.1:44460-63552 GCA_902602495.3 Ectocarpus sp. CCAP 1310/34
CTCTGTCTCTCTCCCCCCCCCCCCCCGCCCCCCTCCTTCTCTGCCTCTCTCTGTGTCTGGTCTCTCTCACCGATAACGACGAAGCGGCGGCGAGGCCCGTCCTCCGGCCGGAAACGGTTCGACAGCGTCGCCGACTCCGGCGACAGCAGGCCAGGGCACAGCTCCACATCGTACTGGATGGGGAGGTCGAAAACGTTGCGCCACCCCAACACTTGCTGCTGCTTGCCCCGGAAAACGAACACGTTCTTAGGGGCACGCGCCAACGGCTCCGGCTTGGCGTAGTCGTAACCGTTGAGGGGCTGGAAGGACTCCTCGTCCTCTATGAGACTTCCTCCGGCGGTGTCGCCCCCAGGCACGCCGCTGGAAATGGAATGTTGCCGGTGTGTGTAGGAAAACAACGTAGGGTGAGGTGAGAAGCGAGAAAAGAAAGAGTTGGTATCAAGACGCTCTATGGAACAGATCGCCGTCGGTACGATGGCATATAGCACCGGTTGTTAGAGAGCACCGATATGTTGAAGCCGAAAAAAAAGAGCACTTGATACTAAAACGGTAAATGCCGTAGAGGTGCTTGGGATAAGGTGGGTGGGTCGGTATTGAGGTGAACCACGGAAAGGGTGGGGATCAGTATTGTAACCCAGTCTACCATTAGGTTGGGGGCAGGCATGGCTTTGAGAGTATGCCTGATGGTGCGTTGAGTGGTTTATCTCGGTGGCGGTGTGGAACGGGGAGAGGTGTGCTATCCCTGTGTTGCACACTTCTCTCCCCCGCCTGGTCAAGCGTGGGGGCGTACGACCGTCGATCCAATATTAGTCTAATGGTTTGATTTCGGGTTCTTGACAAGCTAGGCGAGAGTGCCTCCTCGGAGTCTAGTCATTCGGAGCCTTTAACTAACTAGAATATCATCGAGGCCGACATCAACCCATTAGAAACGTCTGCGGCTGACTAGTCCAATGATTTGATTTCAGCTTCAATAGATAAGAGATAGCACAAAAATGAGCAAGTGCTTTGGGCCGGTTTCAACAAATTCGCCCTCGTGCATCTACAAGCATCACCCAGAAATTTCCAAGGAACATGTTGTCAGGGGCTGGATTGATGGATTGCAACCACTCCTACATGGGGGGCACGTGCGGACCAATTGCACTGATTTCTCAAGCCGTATGAGCACGTGGGCGGGATCCGCGCGCCTTAACCAACAAACCTCTTAGCTAAGAGCGACGAGATCCGTGTCCGTCAAGACGGGGACCCGGTGATGGCCGTAACAACACACCCAAGAGGCTGGACGTGTAGACTATAAATGAGTTGACGGTCGTGAAAACCGTTAATTGAATTGAAGTCGGGCACATATGTACATATGTACAAAAGCCAGGTACACGCGCCCTTTCAGCCTGGTGGTCCACACAACGTACGTACAATGACTCACTGCAATAAACAGGTTTATGACACAAGCAAGCAAGCAAGCAGGCAGTGGGGGTCAAACGGGCAGCAACCAGACGGGCGCCGCGCCCCCTCCCACCCCCCACTCCCCCCGAACGCTCGGGTAACGGCAGGGAGGGCTACGTGAAGTCGGCAGAAGTGCACATAGAGCACTCGTCGGGGCCAGCACGAGGGCATGCCCTTCACCGCGGAACAAAAACATGGGTCGCTTTTCCCCAAACACCTCTTCAAGAACCATAGCCAAAAATCATTGTTGATTAACACACCCCGCCGAAAAGTGCGTTGTGGATGCAAGGCTATAACGAGTGCTGCTGGACTTAGGATCTTCACACTGGCGCATCTTTTGCGTCGTTACGAGGGGCATGCTTCATGTCGCAAAGCAACGAGCCGGGCGTGGTGGAAAAACACGGAGCGGAGAAATTGCCATGTGACGCTTGCATACGTGGCAAGGGATGCTGCCCACGTATCCCTTCGGACAAACCAGTGGGGGCAAGACGGAAACGCAACCATGTGGGTAGCAACCAAGCAGAGACAGGCAGTAGTCACGCGGCGTGTGACTACTGTGCGTGTTCTACGCCACCCCGGGGGCTGCACCCTGAGAGTACAAACCTGCTGGTCTCGGACTCGATCAGGAGACGCTTAAGCTCGCTCCTCGTCTCGGCTGGAAGCACGTTCCAAGCCTGCGGGAACACGAAGAGCCCGGCAAAAAGCAAAACTCCCGCCCTTACGTATGCGAACAGTTGGAGGAGCGCAGCGAGCTACAGCAGCAGTAGTCAAACGAGCATGGCTTTCGGGATACCCACCTGGCTACACAACCTAATCTGAAGATGCCAAGGCCTTCGGCTTCGTGCGTGTGCGCGTGTCGGTTTGGTGATCGACAAACTTGCACATCATTCGTTTCCACAATCATGGTTGATGACTTGGGCGAAGAAGAGAATTTGCATCTAAGCCAATGTCCAAAACATGTGCATCATCATGCATCGCCCTGCGAAGAAGTGGAGTCAGCCACGCCGTGAAACACCTACCCTCAAGTCCTCGCAACACACCAGCTGCATGAGTGTGAAACCCACCTCTACTATACACTTCATGGTCAAATCAGGGGGCATTGCTGCTCCTCCTGCTTCCCGTAGCTGCTGCCCGCCCTCGTCATCTACCGTGGCCTGGCTGCTCGGGACGTCCATGAACTTCTCCGGCGTTACCGCGCTGAGCGGGCGTCCACCAACCTGCACAGCAACGAGGCAAGCGGTGTCGGTTCCCGAACACTGGCGACGACGGGAGCAAGAGCAGGGACAGCAAGGAGCCTGGGAACAATCTCACCAACAACTCGCGGGAACGAACAAACGCATATATGTACCTGTTGCTGAATGGTCTTCATGACGTAATGCTATGTCAACACAATAGCGGACGTGTGTATGTTCGAAGAAGACGAAGTGCTTGCTGCGTGGGGTGGGCAAGTGCGGCGCTGGCGGAAGCGGAGGTGATCGACCGGGGGCAGGGTGTTGGAGTCTAGGGAGGAGCAGGAGTGCAACGGGGGGGGACTGAGTGGGGCAGGAGTGCCGGGCTTCGGGAAAAAAACGGCCAGCGTAGCAATGTCGTGGGAAGGGGCTCCGTTGCACCACAGAGTAGAATAAAAACATAGACATACGTCATCGCCCTTCCTCGGGGCAGGTTCCAGTTAAATAAAGTTACTTGCCAAGCGCTGCCCGGAACGTACGAATATTCGTTTCATGAAGATGTGCCGCGTTTGTTTTGGCGATAAACTTCGGAGTTCCTTTTTGTTGTTCAGTACAGCAGTGTACTGGCTTTTTTTGTCTGCGGTTGTACATTGGGCATACCGGTAAAACAGCCAAGATAAGAAAAAAAACTTCTGCATGTACGAACACGTACCTACGTGTCGATGCACGCCGTGCAAAACAGGAGCGCGCGTGCAGCAATACATGTCCGATCAAGATATCCATCTGGGCCACGTCAAACCACCAGACAGAATGAAATTAATTGCACACACACACGAAGGGCGGTTGCTAAAATGGGTGGGGTGCTCTTCTTTAGAAACCGAATGTTTTTGTGCGTGTTCACCAGATGCCTGGTCGGCGGGAACCCGGCACGGAACCCTCCGGCGTTGTAGGCGGGTGTGGGAAGCGTTCCCCGTTCTCCTTTTATTTTATTTTGATCGGTCTCCTCGACGCTCTTTCTCGTTTGGTGCGGTAGCTGGTCTTTCTTTCTATCATTTTGTTTCTCTTCCGAGTGGTTTTTGTACCCTATTTTTTTCTGTTTCTTCGTGGGGTCGTGTATGCCGGGTTTTGAGACCACGGGCTCCCAATTTTGTTTTTTAGAGCTAATGTGAGAAACAACAACAACAACCCACGTTGGTGCACAAAAGTATTTCTGCTTTATATAACCTGATGGTGTTGACGTGGCCCAGATGAATTTTGTTTTGAGACATAGATGTGTTGCTGCATACGCACCCTACTTTTGAGTCGTGTTGTGCTCGAGGCGATAAATGCAAGATGATGGGCAGGATTGGTCTACACCAGGGTTCTCAAGGTCTTGTGTGGATGATGAATGAATGTGGTGTACGGTAAATACTATTGCTGTTCTGATGGTTTCTGCATCATGGGAGGTCGGTAACGCCAAGTTTAATTTTCCTTCCGGCGGGAAACAGTAGACTCCTATTGCAAAAGAGTGCTGATCTCAGTTGGGCAGAGAAACAAAAATTTTACGTGTTGTGCGTGGTGTGCTCCTGTTCTTGTTCATGTAGGCTTCGAAAGTACTTCGCTGAGCGAAAGAATGTGCATGTGTAGTCAAGCGGTGCTGACTGAAGGGCTTGCAATCTCAAACAGTGTAGTAGGCACTCTTGTACAAAGCTTTTCTCCACGCACGAGAGCAAAGTCCTCCCATATACTTATTTATGTACGTGACGGAGATGTCGCGCGAACACCACGGACGTTTGTTTGCGCCTGGCGGTAGCTGTGCCAACCCCTCTTCTTCTAATTTCTCGTTGGTGTTGTATGGCATGCACAAGTGTGGCTCAGCACGTGTTCCTTTCCGTGAGAAAACGCCCCCCGTAGTAAATAGCAGTGCCGCTGATTGTGAAACGTTTGGGAAGCCGGGATGGCCAATCAACTCATGGCATACCTGGATTGGCACAGCAAAACGCAAGGATCATGGCCAGCTTCTGGTTAATCCTTGTGAAACGTAGCCTGGGCCGGCGAAAACCCGGCATATCACTCCGTCCCGGCATTGTAGGGATGCGAGGTCTAGTCTATGGTCTTAACGATTTTGGCACGCGTTTACACGAGCACATCCCGTAGTACTAGTAGCCCTCGGGCGAGCCAGCCCTCCTCCCTACCCCACCGACCCCACCCTGAGTTCATGGGGTAGTCGCAGGAATGCTCTGAATGTGGCGTAGCAGGAGTGTGCTCCAGGTGACCTAATGCCCGCCATCCCTCAAGCGATGCCGGGGTACCAGCGATTGGCAGGAAAACTGCGACCAACTGACGCCTCAAAAACGCTTGCGAATTGTCGGATGGCTTCGGAGTACCTGCAAAGCAAGTTGGATTGGTCCTGCCGACAAGGAAGGTCTCCCATGAAAAACACGACATTTTGTACCAAAGTACGTACGTACGTACGTGATTTCAAAGTGATCTACACCACGAGGATCGATTCATCACCAAAAACAGCAACAATGCGATTGGACAAGAAATCATCGACTTCATGGACAAGAAAAGTGGCACTACTATACCAGATGATATTCACTCGGTGCGAGCGTTGCTCTCGTCAACGACCGTAAAAAAGTGGCACTTTCGAATTGGTCGCTCCAGCAAGCGCACCATCACGGCGTGGCGCGAATGATTCGAGTGAGCAGGACAAGCCTAAGCAGCGGCTGCAGCCTTCGTTTCGGTGACGCGACTTCTCCGGTTGAGCCACAGCAGATGCATCCCAAACTCCGCAACTCTGGCCACCGAGGAACCACAACACAGGGAGGAACACATCGCACATAGCACACACGCACAGGACGAAAAGAAACGACCATTGAGCTGGGGAAGGGCAACCGTTTAATGCCTTGCCACAAAGCATACAACAGGGATGCACGAGAGAATTCATCACTGAAATACCTAGAAACGAAGAGTTGGCTGGCGGTCTGAGCACATCTTGGATCGGGGGGTATGTCGAAGCCAGACCGATAAAGCAAGGAGAAGGATAAATGTAAGGACAGCAGTGTGCAGGTTCTGGTTCACGGCGTGCCCTCGAAGTTTCTTAGACCGCTAGAGCTACGCTACAGCAGCGACTTGAGGGGGAGTGGAGCTACGGTAGTGGCATTCGATGTTGCTTGTCCTGTAGCGCACGATGAGCTCGGAATAATGTGGCGGCTGCTAGGTAGTGTTTTACCGCCGCCAACAAACACCCTCCTGAAACCGACATCGATGATGCCTAGAGACGCACTCTTCAGAACAAACTCATCGCTGAACAAGTGGGCTCGGGATTCGCAGACATGGACTGGCTGCCGCCGTGGTTTATATGCTGGTTTTAGGTTGCCGCCATGGGGGTACAGCCGGGTGTTTGTGCTTATTGGTTCGCTGAGGACATGTGTCCGATATCGGCGAACAGCGGCCTCGGCTTGCCGCCTGCGCTTCGTCCATGAACGAGCATGTATTGGCACCATTGCTTCGCCGAAACCAGGGGCAAGACTCGCCTGATGATCTGCAGCAGCAACAGCCCCATCCACGCGCCATGCAAACCCCGCGTCGCAGGCCACGTCCTGACCCATTGCATGAAACTCACTAACACCACTGTGTTGAGAGCGTAGCACCTTCCGAGAGAGAGATCGTTTGGGCCGGGACGCGAATGTCAAGTGCGTCAGCCGTACAAATCGCAGTCGCGCTTCAGTTTAGTTCTGTAACAATCTCTGAAATCTGCAACGATAAGTGAAGATGTAGGCTAACGGGAAACTGCGGTGGAGCATTCGTCTATCGGGTGTGTAGAACGAAGGAAGAGTCCGTAGCCATAGCAGCCGAACCGGCATGCTGGCGGGATTGGTTCCCCAAGACTGAAATAAGCGCGTAAGAATACACTTGGCAAACACAGCTTGCTCCCACGTAGCCAACAACATGTTTCCAACATCAACTTGAGGTGGAGGGTACACCCTCAATAATGCCTGACGTCCCCGGCTTGTTATTCATACGCGGAACACCGTGAAGTGCAGAGGGGCTCGCTCCCACAGCGGCGCGCTCGGCAGTGAACCACCGCGTGCACGCTGCTCGGCGTCCCCTCCAACAAGTCTCGCTCACCCCGCAAGGAAACCAAGCCGCCGTCGGGCGAGCAGTATCCCCTCCAGGCCCATCACGCAGGCGTGGGTGAGGAGGCTCCACGACAGCAGCGGCGTGAGGCTCCGCATCCCGGCTGCCACCTCCAAGGAGTTGGTGAAGAGGTGGGGCAGGTGAAGAGGGACAAGCCCCGCCACACAGGCGTTGACGCTGCCGACTCCTACTCCAAGAATGAGCACCTTCCTGCGGTGGGAACCCCGTGATGTGCACCAGGGGGTACCGTGGGCACAGTTCTCGCATTCAAACAACTGAGTAGGCTACGTGTGAATTTCAACGTCAGAATTGTTTCAGGAGGGGGTGCGGTACAGTTTCCTTCGGCCTGGCGGCTTCGGGTGTCTAACATCCACGGCTCTTGCAACCCCGGGTGGATTTTATCGTGCGTGTGCCGGGTTTGAAAACGCTCGCACCGAATCATCCCGCCGAACCGGCCGAATCAAGGACATTTAGAAGTCGAAATCAAACCTTTTGAGTAGTCAGGGGTGGCTTGTCAAAATGGTTTGATTCGGCTTGAAAATGAGTTTCGTCGTGGGATCCCAACGACCCCTTCAACACCCGGAAGTAAGCGGGCAAGGCTGCCATCTGTAAAAAACAGGCAAAGACATTCCACCGTACCTCATCATTGTTCGGGCGGGACTGAGCCGCGGGTCGGCGCTACTGTCCTCGGCAGCGGCTGCGTCCCCGGCCACCGCAGCCGCAGCAGCCCGGGCGGCTTTCTTGGCCGACTTGATGCTCCGTTCTCTGGCGAGCTGCCCGGGGATGAAGGCCTGGGCCGTCTGCGACAAGGCCTCTCCGAACGTGGCAAAGAAGAAGAACACTCTCAGCATCACCTGGCGGCCGTAACGGGCATGGGACAGAGGACGGAGCTGTCGACAAGACGGATGGCAGAGAGTGAACATATGCATGGCAACGGGTGAGGGTCGGCGGGGGTCGAACGCAAGCAGGATGGTGGGTAAATCTGGTTGGGTGGGGAGGCATCATTGGTCGGTTTCGCTTGAAAATCGTTCCGAAAGCAAGCGTTGTCTTTCTTTGCGGGACAATGTGAAAACGTGAAGCGGGTGCGGTGTGGGGGGGATCGAGGTAGATACACTGGGGAATTCTCCACACTTCTGAGAGGACGATCCTTGGTACCCGCAATCTTTCCCAGTGGTGATTTCAAATGTCGTTCATGTCTCATGAAATGAATCGAAAATCCTTCACAGGCGTAGAAATGTAACCACAAGATCCTGAAGTTCTGCGCGCAAAGGCTGGCAAGCGGCTAGACCGGGCGTACTACAAGTAACAACACAACATCAGCGATGCTACTTTAGAGTTACAGACAGCAAGCGCTTCTCTTGTCGGCTCACATTGTGAGTCGCCAGCGGTAATGGCCCTATCGCGGTGACCGTGAGAGTCATGACCGAGTAGCAGAGCACCTGCCGGGGCCGGGACAGACCAGAGCCGCACCACGCATCGGGGGTTGGATGCAAGAAAGCGATCGACGTCGAGAACGGCAGACGAAAGAGAGAGAACGGCCGCATGTGGCACGAACTCTTGGTCATACTGGTCGAAAGAAAATCGGGTGAACATGACGACCGACCGGCCAGAACCACCAACGGTACGTCAAGCACTGAAACACAAAAGCGAGGCCAGAAGCTGAGATCCGCATAACCAGAGACACCAGAAACACCAGCATCATTTCCTCTTGAAGCGTTGTAGAGCAAATCTACCGCTGCCCGGGGGCGCAAGGCAAACAGACGGAGCAAGGCGCCTCGTTAGTGTAGAGCATTCCGTCTTGCCCGAACCTTCACCAACGCGCGGGATACATTGTCTACACGTCTCGTGGAAAATGCGAGGCTCCATCAGCAAGCCGGCCTCTGGGCATCGCCCACACTGTAGCGCTGAACCGGAACGTTTTCGTTCGACCGATTCTCCAACGTGATCAACACGGGGAGGATACAAAGCAACCCCTCGAGGCAAACGCTTCCCGAAACCTCCACAGCAGCCCCAGCCAACTATAACAAACGACAGCAACACCTCCTGCAAGGGCCAGGGCTCACCTTTCCTAGCAAGGCGAACGCGATGGGCCCCGCGAAGTCGAGGAAGACCTTCAGCTCTTCCGCAGAGGGTAGCTCCACGAACTTGTACACACGCTCTCCTACAATGGACAACGTGTGTTCATGCCCAGGCGAGGATTAGTGTCGGAGCCGATCTCGATTATTTGGGTAGCGGAAGGACCCTACACTACGGGGCCTCGCGCACATGATGTGACAGGTGCATTTTGCCGCCGCAGCAAGTTCGACGCTGGCGCTAAGGAGCCTGTGCTCTGTTACTTTCGCAGTTTGTCTAGGTGCAGCGCAAGCAGCGTGTGCGCTCCACCTGCTGCCGTGGATAACCTATAATGCCCATCGGTCCACTACAAAAGCGCGCCAGGGTGCTTTCTTTTCTTTGGGGAGTCGCCCTCGAAGACGAACTACCTCGTCCCCACATTCACATCCCCTCGCTTCCACCAAGGCAGAGACCGGTCTCACCAGAAGATATCGTCTACCCACGCGCGGCGACACAGAAACACCCCATAGCAAGTTCACGGAGGACGACGCCTCCCTCCCCATGAAACCTATGCCTCCATTATCAAACAGCGTGTCTCTTGAAACACCCGCGCTCACTCACCCTGCGCCCTCCACACGGCCAAGCCCAGGAGCACCATGCTCACGGTTTCCGCAGACGCGGTGGCCGCCGCCGCCCCGAACACACCCATGCCCATCCTGCAGACGGTGACCCAATCCCCCAGCCCGTTCATCGCGCTGGCTATCAAAACGACCCCCAAGGGGGTTACCGAATCGCGAGCTCCAAGGCAAGCCGCCTGCAGCACCATAGCGGCGATGGAAGCGGGAGCGCCTAGTATCCGCACTCTCGAGTATACGAGCGCCGCCGGTACGACCTGTCATGCCAACCCGGAGGAACGAAATAGCGCAGGGGTTAAGTGGTATGCCGTGCTTTCGGGGATGGGGCGTGTGGCGTCTGCGAACAACTTTGCCGGGAAATCTGTCACTACAACCAGCGGGGAGCGCAACTCCACGGTTACCCTGTAGTCTCAGCTCTATGGCCTTCCTCGGGGCAAGCTCAGACAGCACCAGCAAGAAGAGGCGCGGCGGGCGGGTGATCCCGACCTTTGCTAACTAGGCTCCTTCGCCACTTGGACCTACAGTGGGGGTCTCCGAACAAGGCGGTCTCAAAAAGGCGGGTCGCCCCATATTAGGCGGGTAACATTGGTAGGCATAGATGGAAAAGACTAATCAAGTAGTTCTACGCATCGCGTAAGGCGGCTGCCCAATGTAAGGCGGTCATGATCGGGTGCCCCACCACCGCCGTAGTCGGGGAACCATCACTGTACCTCCTTGCTCTTCTCTCCGGCCAGTTGCGCCAGAACTCTCGGTCCAAACGCCTGAACTCCCACCGCGACCATCAACCCTATCGAGAGAGCCAATCCCAATGCCTGGGCTACCACCTGTCAAAGGCGGCGTGTGCGACGGCAACGCAGATCATCAGCGGTTGAACGGAAACAATCAGCGGAACGGAAAATATCGAGAGGGTGTGTACGTGCACATCAAACTTCAAACGGGCGGTTTTCAACTTGAGGAAATACATCTGGTGGTGGTGCAGTTGGCAGACAGGAGGCTGAGGGCATGAAACTATCGCACTCTGCGTCAAAAATCGCTGCGGTGTGAGATCATCTGTTGTCCCAGAGCCCCGCAACAGAAAACCACAAGCGTCTTCGGCAAACCGCGGTCAGATTCATATTCTTCCACACTACCTTCTGGGCTTCTGCCCGCTTCCCATCGGCCAGCGCTGTAGCTTGCAAATTGGTTACTGCGATTGCCAGAAACGTGCTGCAGTAGATCAAACTTTCGCAGAGCACGGTCGCTGGGCCAAGTGATGCCAGCTCCGTCGCGCTCCTCGTCCCTGATTATCCGTGCGACGATAATAAAAAACAAAAGGGTTTGAAGGAAATATTGGCTCTACAGCATTACACTCGCCGTTGCGGCAGTGCATACCGAGGGGTCTAAGTAAACCGCACAAGGATGCAACGTACTATAATACGGCACGGCACGAGACAGCGCGAAACGGGGCAACGGGGCAAGGGGATCGTGGTTGCTTTCTTCGCATTCTCCACGGGCAGAACCTGCAAAGGCTTGAACACATCCCCTTCGACAGCTGTGGTGTGAAATATTATCCAATGGGTGCCTTTCTGTGATAACGTGCAAATAAATAGAGCAGTGGCCAAAATCGGGTGCACCCGGTCCAAACACGGCCATAATCGGGTACCCCTACAAGATGCTGATGGGCGCGACCGCATGACACCGTCTGAATGGCCGACGCCAGCCCCTACCCGACCTTGACCGTCTTCCCACCGGGTGCACCCGATCTTGGCTACTCACCACCCGGAGGAGTACCCGGTTTTTCTTTTCCCTACCCGAAAACGGCTGGGCTGTTCGGCGAAAACCCACATGCACACAATCACGGGTAGGACGCACACCGCTGGCCGCTCGTTTGTCACCAATGAGAGAGCAGCAGAAGCAATGAAAATGTCCATTTTTTCGATGGGTCTCGTGTGTGTCGCATCTCGTGAGTGAGGCATTCATCCACAGCTCTTCTCGATCATTTGCACCGACCGCCGCCTGATGCTCTTTCCCTCAAGCGAGAGTTCCACCGCCGCCGGTGGGTGCGCCCCCGCTCGCCGTCAGAACGNAAGCAGTGAAAATGTCCATTTTTTCGATGGGTCTCGTGTGTGTCGCATCTCGTGAGTGAGGCATTCATCCACAGCTCTTCTCGATCATTTGCACCGACCGCCGCCTGATGCTCTTTCCCTCAAGCGAGAGTTCCACCGCCGCCGGTGGGTGCGCCCCCGCTCGCCGTCAGAACGTCCGAATTCGAGGGCAAGGTATTACTGACGTGTACTTGTGTGCATGGGTTTGGCCGAACAGCCCAGCCATGTTCGGGTAGGGGAAAGAAAAACCGGGTACCCCTCCGGGGGGCAAGTAGCCAAGATCGGGTGCACCCGGTGGAAAGACGGTCAAGGTCGGGTAGGGCCGAGCGTCGGCCAATCAGATGGTGTCATGCGGTCGTTTCCAGCAGCGTCTTGTAGGAGTACCCGATTATGGCCATGTTTGGACCGGGTGTACCCGATTTTGGCCACTGCTCAAACAAATATGAACCAATAATCTCTCGGACGAGCAACGCCGCCTAACCCGCTCACAGCACTAACACCCACCAACCCGTCTGGCGATACCGTTCTTACGACAGCATGCGTGTGCGGCTAAACGAAAGCTTTCTTGCCCTATAGTTGCACACCATCTCCCCCGTACTCACCAACCACCCCAGCGTCCACGAGGCTCATTATCGGAGACGCCAGCCAGATGCCCAGCGTCGGCAAAATAAACTTGAGCATCCTCGTGTAGGACACGTTGCCGTCGTCTTTCTGCTCCCCCCATCCCCCCTCGATCATCGCCGCCACCCCCTTGCTGTCCTCCTCGACTTCAACCTCGTCTGTGGCCATGGCCGATCTCCGCCATGGCCGTCGAATCCCGTCCCGGCCATGACGATCACCGCCCCCACGGGCGTGGATACCTCTTGTGCACCGGACCCGTAACCGCTCCCCTACGCGAGCGGAGGACACTGGCGTGCTACCTGGTGCGCCTGCTGCGCGAGAGAATGGTCGGGGTGTTGTCAAGCGCGTACCTGTAGCATCACGGTGGCACGCGTAAGACTCGCTGTAACTGTACGTCTAACAAACACTGGTGCAAAGCATCGTTGCGAGCCAATCGTTGTATTTGTACGTCAAACACTGGTGAAAAGAATCGTTGCGAGCCAATCTTGCACCGTGTTCATCCCGCACGAAGAAGCATGACTATATGGAAGCAGTACATTAACGCGCGTCCCCCGCCCCCGGAATGGTTGTTGGTATGCACGTAGCGATGGCTTGTTGTTTCAGTACGGTCGTCGAAGGCCTATACTGGTGTGAGGCATCTCCAACAGCGGGGAGATTCCGCGGTATTTCCCCGCTCAAAGGTGGTGTTCTTGATCCACGGGAGATGCCAGGCACCCAGTCCCACCTCCGACATGCAAACACACCACTGAAGCACTAATCAACAATCGTTACTTGGCGATGCGGGTACAGTACAGCAGTACAACTAATGCGAGGTCCGCAATAAAATGATAAGAGTGACACAGCCAGTCGGGCCACTCCTGCCGTTGTCATCAAGCGTTGCACGGACCGGTTCTGGTGAACAGCAGTTGCGACTCGGCGCACCATACAGCAGTACCATGCCATGCGTTTTTCTCGTGGCGTCGATTGAGCAAGCTCTGTGACGACCGGCCCACGATACGGCGCTGCTACAGCAGCGGCGATTCGAGGCTCGGCCGGCAGACACAGCAACCAACGCAGTGCCGATTGCGGCAACATCCCAATCAACATGACAGCAGCTTTGAACAGCTGATACGAAAGTACTTGATTCGCAGGAAGGGGCCGACCACCCTGCATGGGCCAACATCTGCATACCGATACGAAGGTTCCCTTCACACAACCAGGTTCCCTCTGTCTCACACCTGAGCCGCGACAGCAATCAAGAACGACATGATGCCACTGCCTCAGCTGACCTGTAGCAGAGGGAAGCACCGCACAACATACACTGCTGCTGTTGGTGCAGGGGCGGAAAAAGCCACGCATGCGTCCATAACCGTCTCCGAGTGTCGACTCACCATGCCCTGTAGTGTACCCTAACGAAGTGGGAGGAAAGAATCCAACTGCAACAGAGACTATGGAAGACGCCAACGCCGTCGAAATCGCCCACGGGATGAGCATGATGGTGCCGGTGTGCAGCAGGCGGGTGTGTCCTGGGCAGGCAGCCGGACTTCAGATTTGGGCGGGTACGTGGGTGTAGTTCTATGAAATTACGGAGCCCCTCGTGTGTGCATCTAGCCATCTAGCCGCGTGCACACCCTGCACCAACAGCAAGGGCTACGAGAGATACAAAGGAATCCAGCAGGAGGTGAGCACCTCAGCGTGTTGATATCTCGAGGGTGACTAGATGCATTGATCGATTGCCGTATTTTCTCTCGAAAGCCAACCCAACCTCCCCCCTCGACCCAGTTCGACATTTTCGAATCAAACTTTTGTCACATGTTTTTTCCTCTTGGTGTGTTGCGCATTTTTTCCCGCCGCCACCAACCTAGGAGACAGTGTGCTGACCATGATGCCGCCGAAGAAAAACTACAGCTACAGCAACTTGGCAGATACACCACAGGTCAGTCCCTCTCCTTTCATTGCACGATTATGGCGTTATTTTTCCACGTTTGTGACGTTATCCTTTTGAATCTCCCTGCTGCCTAAAAGCTTTAGTCTAGAACATGAAGGCCACTTCCGCAATCGCAATGTTTTCATGTTCTTGCTCTCATGGCGTCCCCTTCCCCCACAGCAGCGTTACAGCATTGCATGCAACAGAAGGCTCACTGTAGTGTTCCATGTTTGCTTGCCTGCGGAGCGCTTACCCCGTAAACCTATTGAAATCACAGCCTTGTGCTTGGTTGAAGAGGTGATTTTGTCAATGAAAAAGTTCCACCGCGGATGGATCCCCAGGATGGGATATGTCCCAAACATGTCTCCTTGCCGTTTGCCCTCTTTCAATTTCAGCATGGGGAGATCATCGAGTCCTCTTACCTGCTGGCAGAAAAGGGCCCAAAGTCTATTTGGACCAAGGTGCTGGAAATGGTGGTGCTCGTGGCCACTATCGGTGGATGCGCCTACCTGGTGGTGTTCCTGTTCCACCACGGCAACCATCACGATTCCCAGACAGCGAAGGACTCGGCATCGCATCCGCACCCTCCTGTAGGGGCTAGCTCTTCAACGTCGCAAGACCCTGCGTCTTGCAACAGCAACTCCAAGTGCGCAGAGCTAGGTAAGCCAGGCGATTTGCTGCTTTCCCAACACGTTTGGTGAAGAGTTATCCCTCCTCTCTTGTACGGGTTCACGTGCTACGTTCGGGTTGTTCGGCAAGCAAGGTCGCCTGCTCTCGCTCCGGCACGCCGAGCGTGTGTGCGCTCGTCTCCTTTCGAGCATAGATTTTCCAGCGTTTGTTTGTCGGCATAGTTGCATCTACAAATTCGGGCCTTTACTGACGACAAATGTGTGTGTCCATCTGTCTTATCTGCCTCTCTCTCGCGGTCTGTGATGTTCCTCGCTGCTTCGCTGGCGTATTCCTGCGGCGGAAAGAGCTGAGTGGCTTTTGTTGCCCTACTGCAGAGGGCGACTATCTGGCGTGCTGCTTCGAGAACTAATGGGCGGCCATTTTTCTGACCGGCACCCTCGATGTAGCCATTCCGGCACGGAAGGCGGCCCCCAATCAGCGAGCTTTTAGTTGGCAACCCGATAGACATTCCCCCGTTGGCGGAGGTGTATACCATTTTAGGTTCCATATCGCCATGTAAAATTTTGTAGCACAAGGCCACCGGCTTTGTTCTATGCGGCGGGATTTCGCATTCGTGCCACTTTTTCGGTTCATATCGCCATGTAAAATTTTGTAGCGCAAGGCCACCGGCTTTGTCCTATGCGGCGGGATTTCGCATTCGCTCAACTTTTTCGGTTCATTTGTTATTGCTGTTGCGGCGATTGTGAGCAGGTCCTGTTGTGGCTAGATTATGGTTATATTCAGTAGATATATAGACCTGTCCCTTTGTTGATGCTACTGTTCTTCGCAAGGGGCTGCAGTGGGTCATGAGGCATCCGTTTCCGCTTTTCTCGTGGCGTGGGTGAAGCCCGCAGAGGAATGGCAAGCGGATGCCTGTTAAGCCCCACTCACGGAGGCTAACGCCATCGGAGCTGTGCAACGGTTGGTTGCATGACAGCGCACGCTTGCCCACGACGCTGCCTTGGCTGTTGACAACATGCTACAGCTGTGTCGAGTGCACCATGCAATGAGCGTTGTTGTTGGATTTTGGCCGCTCGTCGTGGTGGGCGGCAGGCGGGAGTAGGGTAGGATGTGTCGAGTCAATTTTGTGGTGAGTTTCCCCCAGTAGGATATTGCTTGCGGTGCATTGGGTTTGTTGTAATATTTTGTGGAGGGGGGTAGGTTCGTTCGGTGTTAGCTCTCGCTCTAGACGTGTTAACTCCGTGTGCTGTGTGAAAGGATTCAGAGGGGCGGTATCCAAACAACAATTATGATACATAACTGTAAGGAGTGCAGCCGTGGACGACGTGGCAGACCACTGCCCTAAGTGCGAATTCTCTTTCTGTGCTAAATATCATTGACGCCGATCTCAAAGCTCCTGTGAACAGTACCGGTATCTAAAGTCGTTCGTTGTTTAGTTGGCGATGATGTTTTTCGAATTTCGTTGTTCCCATCTCAAAAATCGAACAACCAGGATCCTTGGAGAAACGGATACTTTTGGGACAGGACGCTCGAGGAAACAGGTGCTCTCGAACTCATCCGACCCTCGTCACATTTGTAATGTGCACTGTAACGCCGTTGCTGCCAACCAGAGATGTATATGTACAGTGCTGCATATGTGATGGTACCAGTCATGCCTCATCCTGGTCGATGATAGCATGGGACAAGTCATGCGTACTTAACAAATACCGACTGACCCAGCAACACTCGCTGCAGCCAGCTGGGAAATCAACGCCCTGCTATATCACACTGTTAATTGTTTCTCACGCGGGCTGAGAGCAGAAATAACCCCCAGGCATCAAGCAACACCCACAGACTATACACGGCACAAGCGCTCTGCCACGTTCAGGTCGCCGACGACCTATTGGACCTTCTTGTCGTCTGGAGGAGACGCGCCGTTCCCGTCGCCTTGATGTTGTCCCACGTGGTCCGCCACCAGTTTTCGAAGCTTGCTCTCCCCAGACCCTGTGACACTGTCCACCTTAACACCGTTCTTAAACACCTGGTAGCACGGAACAAGACAAGACGTTGCGCGACAAGCATGGAGGGAGAGCAATGAAGTTTTTTTCTCTGTTAGCACCTCACAGCAGTTGTTGATTTGTTGAGCTGTACCTCAAAAACTAAAACTGCCAAGGGCAGCGTCCTCCGACGTTGGCGAGGAAGATAGTTTAGTCTCTCACAAACAACGCAGGCGAGCATCAGCAACCGTTTCACCGTCACTGACAGGAGTGGTTTCTTGTCCCACAAAGAGACCACCTATTCCAGAGCGTGTCTTATCTTCACACATAAAACGGTTTCCAGCAAACCGCCTCCTGCAAAAAGTGCGTACCTACTGCTGTGGTCTGCACGCGGCGGGACTGGCAGACTCACATAAAAGGCAGGGATGCTCGTTCCGTCGAAGGTTTCCGGGAGGTTGTCGATGTCCACCTTCGCGAACACCGCGGCGGCGCCTTTGTTCTCCTTCGCCAAGCCGTCGAAAATAGGGGCCATCGCTCGGCACGGCTTACACCACGACGCCGTGAAGTCGACCACCAAGAGGGGCTCCGTCCTGTGTGTGGAGGCAGCAGCAAACGGGCGATTGTTTTGTTGGTCACATGTGGCACACTCGGTACATGTATTGAGCGCGACTCGACGACGAAAGGCAGCCAGCTGGTACACGTGATAACCTACGCGCGTGACGGTTGTTCACCAACTTTTGAGGAAGGCTACAAAGGACAGCGCTAGAGCTACAGCTCCTGCGAAGGCTACAGAGGGCAGGTTTATTCATATGTAAGGGTCGAGACATTTTTTCCTGCCGGGCATGTCATATTATGACAAGTGATTGAATGCCAACCCGGAGGAACAGTGACTAGCAAAAGAGCGCAATCAACACCATACGGTACGGCTGGCAATAAGCATGCGTTTCGCTGTCTCCGTACGACCCCCCCGTCTCACCGGTCCCCTTTGTCTACCATAAAAAGCGAGGTGCGAAAGAGTTTGCGTGAAAGGGCCATTCTATCCTATCGGCCCTCTCACCGTTTCAAGTTCTTCCAGTGTTGCAAAGACTGGACCGTCTTCACGTCGCCTGTTCCGTCGTTGCAGCTAGCGTCCGAGCAACATCCCTTGGAATAGGAACCGCCTCCGCCAGCTTTGGCATCCAGGTTGGGCAAGTACTTGGCTGTCCGGGCGGTGAAGACGAGAAGAAACGGGTGACAGAACATTAGGGCACGGCGTCACAGAGTAGCCTTCATAGGCTTTTGTATTTAGCAAACATGGTGGATAAGAAGCATGCAATCCGGGAATTTGGGTTAGGGTTAGGGTTAGGGAATAGGGTTTGCGTCTCCCCTCCTTGTTCTACACAGTGGGGGCTACGGTTTAAGAGAGGGGTATGCAGGACCAAGAAGACCCTTCCTGAACACGACCTGCTCTTAATCCGATTTAACAGAGTTTTTCTCTTGCACTAAAACCTATCTTAACACGAGGATATGGCTCTTTAAAGGGTCCAACCTGATCGAAGTGATGAAAAATAGGTATTAACAATTTTTTTCACAATGTATGTTCGCGCGTTTAGGCCCTCACCCGGCGTGAGTCCTCCTTATGGTTGTGTACGAAGCACAACAGAACACAGCAGCAGTAGCAAACAGCAGCAGTAGCAAAGAGTTTATGTGTAGTATGCAGTATATTTCGGCATGGATGAGTGTTTCGTAAACAACAGTGGGGGGGGGCGTACTCCAATGTTTTGCATGCCGTACTTAGCAGTTAGGCCATTGACCACACTTCCTGGAGAGGATGGAGTTTGTTCCCACAGGAGGACCGATCACCGATGGCCAATCAATCGGTCCGTCGTACTTTATTTGCCAAAGGTGTCTCAAAACTGCTTTCTCTGCAGCATCAATATTCGTAGTCCATCTATCCTATCGATACGACTTCCCGCCTTGTCAACCCACTTCCTATGCCTGCCCCTCTACAGCTACCGCCTGGCCATTCCATGCCTCCAACATTTCCCTGTAATATAACCCCCTTCCCTATGATTTTCCCACCTCAGCCATGTATACTCCCGTCCTTCCCTCTCATTCTTGCACAACGGACATCCCGCAACTACATGAAAATGAACCCGACCTTCGCTCTCGGAGCCGCAATGATATATATTTCAACTTACTTATCGTCTTCAACGTCCACCTTCCTAATCTTCGTCTACCGTCTCGAAGGCCAATGTCACCGGTCCTGAATTTGACCTTCAGCTTTGATAAGCAGCATGCAGTAGGTACTCCTTGAACCTTTCCTTCTTTCAACATTCCGTACACACCTAGTCTAGACCATCCTTGTCCTTGGTTTCTTTGGTTAGATTCTTGTATTCCTCTCTCTCGGCAAGAGCAACACAGCAGCGGGGGGCCCGACGGCATCCGTGGGGGCTACGGCTTAACTGGGCTACAGGG
>CACKRE030003299.1:71825-91038 GCA_902602495.3 Ectocarpus sp. CCAP 1310/34
CCTGGGTGTTTGCCATCGGGATTGGGTTTTCGTCGCTTGGCAACGACATTGTAAAAAAGTCAATTCACTTCGTGAACTCGGTGAAGGCCACCCTGACTCTCGAAATCTTGGGTTCGAGTCTGTGTGGAGATGTCCTTTTTTTCCAAGACATATTTTTTTTTCGGAGTCCATCACATTGATTGGCGCCCCCCACACCTCAATCAATATATTGTAATACTGCTGTGTAGTAAACGGGCCAATGGTAGCAACGCACGAGCCTACTGCAGGTACGTTTTTCAACAACAAGCTATTCCACCTCCCGATCTAGTAGAGACAATAGTGTAATGCCCCCCGAGACGAATTCTGCTGCTATCGCGAGAGCCTACAGCAGCAGTACTTAGGGTAAAAGCGTAAAAACTCCGCTTGTCGCGGGGGACGTTCATTACCTAGCGGCGTCTTTCGGAGGACGTTGAGCACAGGCTTCAGCAGGAGTAGGAGAAGAGGAAAGAGCGCCGAGACAGGGATGCAGCAAGGTCCGATGCAGATCATGGTCCAGCCAGCCGATCAAGCAACCACGGAGGGCTGCCTTGGAGTGTAGCGTGCGTCGAGAATGCACGTAAAAGGTCGAGCGGACGAAGGGTCTTGCTCTTTCGACGGAGCCCCTTGACACCCAGGTGGTCCACGCCAAGGAGGCTTTCCGGCAGTTACAATATGATTTTTTGAAAGTTTGTTGTCCATCGACCGCCGACGTCGATCGACGTTTCCCATCCGCGTACACACAGGTTTTTACGGAATGTCTGCGTATTGTACGGTAGTCGAAACTGACTGGCAAAGAGCGCATCCGTGAGATATTTCACGACTGGTGGCAGGGGGTCATGTTCTGAATTTTGCCCGATCGAGTCTTTCGTACAGCTTGCGTCGACTGCTGCCGACTTCGTGCAAGCCCGTGCGTTTGCCTCTTGCTGGTAAATGAGGGCTAGCGATGCAATTCGAGCCCGAGGAAAGCGGCGAAGAGCGCCGTCGACGGCAGAGGGACTATCATGCGTTTCTAGACGCTCAAGTCGAGGCTCGCAGTAGGAAGTCCGCTCCAGAGGATGACCGGACAGACCCCGCAGGCAACCCCAGGCTCCCGGTCCTCCCGCTTTCTGCGAGGTTGAAGTACCAGCCTAGCCCCGAAACCTACGGCACGGATTCTTCCACAAACTTTGCACTGCCGAATGGGAAGGGTCCGGTGGTGGGCGATGGTAGCGGGGGCAGAGTGAGAGGGACGGATCATCGGGCGGAAGTCGCTATCCGTGAGGAGCACTTCAACCGCATAGAGCAAAGACTCGAGGAAGAGGTTCAGCGGAGACACCTCGTCGAGCGGAATCTAGCAGCCCTTGGTCAAAGGGTAAGTTTCATTGAGCTTTGCTCATGTAGCAGAATGGTGATGCTGGGCAAGAGTAGACGGAAGATATCTACTGTACTTTCATCAGGTATAGTCTGTAGTCTAGAGCGGCATGCTCCACGAGTACAAATCTGTCTTCAATACATTCCCGGTTGCCACGAAAGCGTCCGGCTTGTTAGAGCCGCCGAGGTACACCAACACCTGATTGCCAACTGTATGACAACTCTCTTAAACACAGCTGGAGAACTGGATATCGGACTCTACGGCCAGCTTGAAGTCGCTTGGCGCCAGGGACGAGGTCGTTACCAAGGTAACACGGTCAGGCGAAAATAGATTGACTGCAGGGAAATCTCCGTCTGTATCTATCTCATGCCTCCGGTAGATGCGGCATCGTGTGTGTGCATAGAGTAGGCAACATTTCTGGAGGGGGCGAGCCTACAATCCGACGTATTGTCAGGGTTCAATTTGTCACGGCCAAACCTGCAACTCGTACGGCCTTGTTGCCTAAGCCGAGAGGGTGCTGCTGCTTGAATGTGTTTCGTCCAGGTTAGAGAACAAACGCGGAGTCTTGATACGGAGCTGGCTCGCATGCGAGAATGGCAACATCGCGTAGATGCCACCCTGTCCCTCGCTCCGAAGGTGAAGGTCGCTAGCAAAACTACCAAGCACATCCTCCGGTAAACAACATGCAGCCTATCCTGGGTCAATGGACACGGGGGCCGCTACTTGTAGGGTCTTCGGACTTCCCCGAAGAACGCGATACAGGCCACCAAGAGCGTACGCCAGCCAGTTCGTAGCCGTGAAGGAAGACCTGTTGTGGGGTGGATCTATCGTCGACAAGAGGATTCGATCACTTAGCGCTACAACGCTTGGGGAAGTCCGCGCGGCTTCCTCACACGCATCCTCCTTTGGCACCCCTACTGCTGTATCGTTTCTTCAGGTGCAAGAGATGACCCAGCAGCAGGTCAAGGCTCTTGAGGAGGAGGCACGCACCAGAATACAGGCCGATGAGACCAGATCGTCTCGGTTTCGCCAAGCGGTCGAACGTGTGTCTGGTGAGGTGGAGAACCTTGCCCGTAAGCTAGAATCTGAGGATAACGGCACTCTCCAACGAGTAGCGAAGTTTGAGGTGAGGTTTAAAAGGCGCATCGGGATGTCAAGTAGGTGTTCGGGTTTATGTGGAGTTTTGACCGCCTGAGTTCACTGGTGCAGAGCTTACCGCACAACAATACGCAGTTGGCTGATGAAGTGGATGATAGCAATATATTCTCACAGGAGCCAGACAGTGCGGGGGAAGAACAGTTTTCACGACGCACAGCAACTTGCCGTATCATTCTCTGCGAAGCATTGTGGGAGCATGCGTTCTCAATGTGCCGTTTTGTGAGCGAACAACAGTACACGCGAGGATACCACAGCAGCACTTATTCCTTCGTGTTACGGCACAACGAAGGCTGTGTTCAAGGGAGAAGCGAAGAGTGCGAGAGAAGCGACCAAGCAGCTGGTAGCCCAGGTCCAGGCGTTGGACGATGACGTTGCTGGATCGGAAAGGAAAATGAGCTCGCTTTTGGAATCGTTGCGGCAGATCGAAAGCCGGCAACGCGAGCAACTTTCGGTGGCAGCAGAAGCAAGAAAAGCAACAGATGGGACGGAGCAGTTGCGCGAGAAAGTCTGTGCATTGAGCGCAGCAGTGTCTCGGTCGGACAGTAAGATGAACTCGCTCCTTCAGGCGCATCAGGCGCTTGAAAAACGGCAGCAAGATCAACACTCTGTTGGGAACGCGATAAAAGAAGAGAACGTGTCGAAACAGCAACTTCAGGTGAGGGATGGGCGGCGCATGAACGTATTAATGACTAGTCTATGGTCCGTCCGGGACAATTTTTCCATTCACGTTTTGTGCGATAACTTTCTTAAAAAAAAAGTTGGGACGTGAAACAACGATATTCGTGATCGCCTCGTCGAGCTACGTCGATAGCTGCAGAGTTTTTATATTTTTAAGAAAATGCAACATTTTTGGCCAAAATGATCCACGGAACCCTTCAACTTACCACGGTGCCCCCTAATCACACCACGGAACTCTCCCACCATACCACGGAACCCCCTACTCATAGAACGAAACTCCCTAAACGTACCACGAACCCCCCTGAACGTACCACGGAACCCCCTAATCATACCACGGAAACTCCCAGGGCTTTCTCGCTCTGCACCAATTGTATCTGCTTTGTGTACACTCATATGCATGTATGTCGTAGCGTGGCCTGGCCTCCGCGTGAGGCATCACCAGAGTCCTCGCTGCGCCAGTCCTCGTCACGGGGACTGTCATCCTCGACAACACCCATGGGAAAACCATCTGGTTCATGGTCAGAACCAACGAGTGGTGCTGCTGGTGGTGGTGCTGCTGCCTGAGCAAGTCGCGCGATGGTCCCATCCTCGTTCCGCTTCCTCTTTGTCGCTTTTTTCTTGGGTCGCCCCATGTGTGGGGCTTGTGTGTGGCCGGTTGTGTGCTGCTTGTGGAATGTTATGTGTGGTGTATGCGAGTGCGAACTTTTCGTCTCACAGCGGCATGCAAATTATGGATATCTCATGAAATATTGTTTTTATGAAAATCCGAAAGAAAATCCATCCGCGGAATTTCGAGAGGAATCGTTAGCCGCACTTAATTTTCAAATCGTGAAGTTGGTTCTCGCAAACGATTGTGAACAAAATGCCCTACCAGAATCGATTTACGAGGTATAACTTCGTCGTTTCTTTATATTTTTTAAGTCGGAAAGTTAATCAATCTGGCAAGTTCCAAGAGCTATCGAAATCCGGTCTCAGATTTTTTCTCTGAAAAGTAGACCCTCCAGCAGATTATGACCGAACATTTCTGGTTATTTCGAAACAAAAAGTCGAGGAATAATGCATTTAAAAGAAACGTTCTTTACATTTCTGCGCCTGGAGACAGGGCTTTTTACGGTGCTTTCGAAATTTGGAACAACCCCTCCTACCCCGAGAAAAGTGCACCTTAGTGCAGGGTGACAAAGTGGATCGGAAGCCCACGACGAACCATATGATCTACATGACATGCATTCGAGAGGCAACACGTCACGTGTTCATCCCGAACGATGTTCGTGTGGATGTGTCTTGAGTTGCGTATCCCATGCCCCGAATACTCCAAGTGAGACCGAGGAATAACGATAAGACGCTACCGTGGCTGCACTTTCGGATTTCTGTGACCCTATGCAGGAGTCGTTGATGGCCGCTACGAGCGTCAAGCTAGAGCTTTTGAGGTCGTCCCTCGCAGATGAGGTAAGAGCAGAGCACACACATCGGCGGGTTGGTTGAGCTGCGGCCATACCTCCATCTCTTTCGCTCAACGTGCACGATGAATCGCTGTGTGGGCCCAACAACAGTGTGGAGGATTGCGCGCCTTCAACCCCGTCTTGAACCAAACACTCGCAGAGATAGGGCCAACCACAGGCGATCACGTGATGACAACCGAGTTTTTCAAAATTTCAAAACTCAGATGCCGCCAGTATATCAGCTTTGGTTGAAAAACTCCCTTCTCTTGGTGTCATGGCGCAGCTGTCCGGTATGATGGGAGACACAGCAAAGCGAGCTGTGGAAAGTACCAACGTGCCACAGTTGATGGCAGCCCTACGAGGTCGAGTGGAGCATACAGAGGAGCGACTGAACAACATGGTAGACAAAAGTTTCAGGGCCATGGAAGACGAACTTTCCGGTGTACACACTGAGGTACGATTGAGCGCCAATGGACATCCGCTCCCCGGCAGTTGGAATGCGTTTCTCGTTTGATGATATGATTTGGTAGGTGATATTCTACGGTCCTTCGACAATACAGAGATCCTCTGGCCGTACGGTACGAACAACTTAGCCGGCATGATGACCGTCGAAGCTCGCCTAACAGGTCAATCAAGGTTATCTGCGCCGCCGTGACTTCACAGTACGCAATGCCCTTGTCTTCACCAGGTGACACGGCTAGAGGGTCGAATCGATACCGGTCCAATCGCCGCTGGGTTGAAGGCCTTATCTGTAAGCACAAAGGAAGCGCAGGCTGCAACCCAGAGTCAACTGACGGAGCTCCAGGTGAATATGAACCATTCCTGGAATGCGGGGAGAAGTAGTACGCGACCAGGGCCCAGGAAGTGGCCGACAAGGCCCATTCTCGTTGATCTATGTGCTACATAGACTCAGTAGAGGAGAGCTGGTGGGGTCGACGGTGATAATATTTGAGAGATCGACCCCGGCAGAAAAGTATTCCGTGATCAAGAGGGTACACCTCCAATAGTCGGGAGATACACGAGCGCATCTGACTTATGTAAGTCTCTCACGGCTGACTATAGAGTCCTGTCTTCGTATCGTCACGTCAACTACGGCAGGCCTCCACAGCACATGGCATCGTTCTACAACAGGGATATCCACGACGAAACAAAATTCCTTCGCTTTCGGTCTCAACATCCACGCCCAAGTTGAATATTTTTTAGCATACCAGATAGATGGTAAAAACTAGACTAGAAGCGGGAGCCGCTGTGCCAAAGAAGTCATGCAGTCTTACCGACTCCACGTTCTCACCCGTCGCCGAAAGGATGCTCTATCGGCTGAGATAACCGCCAGAAGGCGAAACGCCGTTCGACTAGCCGAGGCACAGGCGGCAACGAAGGAGGGAGGGCGGGAGAGCGCAGTTCAGGCAGCGTCAGGATTGCGTGCACGGTGTCTAGAGCTCGAGGAGCTGGTCGCCCGCTTGACACGAGATATTAAGACCGCTCAGGAAGATATCTCATCGCAGGTGAACTTCGGTTGTTGTCACCGTTGTGCGACTGTCGCAACATGGTTCATGGGAATCTTATGCTTGAGGTTTGTTGCACTTGGTGTAACTATCAGCACGGAGAAGTGCGGGATATTCCCTCCTGTATCGGAGGCAATCATCAGGGGATAGAGTGTCGAACTCCATGCCTTATGGGTGTCCGTTTTCGGAAGCTTCCCGCCCACATCACCAGTGTTCCAGCTCCCTCTTTGCTACTCAGCCAATGTCGTTAAGACCAGACTATCTGCCAATTTGGAGTCCTCGATGCCCCTCTGTTGCTCATCTCCCTCGTTCTCGTTTGGGTGCTGCTGCCTTGTACATTTTCCACGACATGATCGTGAACGCGCAGACACAGACCCAGCTCGCTGCATCCCAAGAGCGCAACTCCCGTGCTGTTGGAAAGCTCGAAGAGAGCTTGGCAGGCGAGTAGATCTCCTCTCAAGGAATAACGACGACAAAATTATCATGTGTCGCGTGTGGTTGTGGTGCAACACTTTTGTAGGCGAGTGTGTCGTATCTTTTCGGCCAGATTATTTTTCCCACAAGGAACATTAGTGGTTTGAAACGGTGTGCGCCTTCCGTTTCACCTCTATCGTTGATCTGACCAGCGTAATTTCTCGCGAGATTCGTTGTCTTGGGTGTCCTTGTCTATAAGTCAGCGGGAAAATCTAAGCCTCGGTGGAGGGGCATCTTCCGCCAAGTCTGGACCATTGTGTCTCCCGCCTCCAGCCCTCCGGTACATATTTTCGAAATGCAATCCCTCCGATGACGACCATGATGGACCGGGCTGCAACGGACGTTTTCTTTTCGGTTTGTATTAAATCTCCACTGGGAATGTCGTGGGATCGATCTGAAGTGAGATGGTTTCACGGACGTCCGTGCTCGTTACTCACCTCTCAGGGATAAGGATGCAAATGGCCCAACAGGTCTCTGATGGAGATCGGAATATCGCTAGAGTGACCGCAAGAGTGGACGAGCTCGAAGGGGTTATCACCATAAACAAAGACCTGGTGAGCGAGTGTACGCTGGAACGGGACGTATCGACGCCGATGTTCTTCGCTCCATACAAGGAAGTGGAGCCGGTTATTGAGGCCGAGGATCGACGTCTGAAGAAATACATCGTTTCCAGATCTTGATTCATTCGGTTGGCCCTTCACGGGGCATTTTATTTGTTGCCCTATGCTCTAAACTACAAGGTTCGCGCTGAGTCCAACGTCTACGACGGGAAATAAATCTTCGGGAAGGCAAGAATACCCTTGCCTTTGTCTTCCACTCGTTTGAGCCTGAGCGCAGCACAGTATTTGTGTAGAATGCGTAATTCTTTCTTCTGGTCTTCGTCACGGTAGGCTCTACCAGGCTGGCATAGGTTGTCAGCCACAGAGTTATATAGGATGCCCCCTTCTCCTGTGTGGCACGCAGTTGCGAGAGGCGGAAGAGAGAGCTCGAAACGGTCTTGCAGCAACGGAGTCAAAGCGTCAGGAACAAGCCAAGCAGTTCGCCGACAAGATAGCCAGTGTCGAGTCGTCGGAGATGGCACGGATAGAGGCGATAGAGCTAGCCATGACAGAGCAAGGGGACATCCTCAAGGAAGCCTTCGAGACCGGCCACCGAACGAACAAAAGACGTTCCGACGAGATCCATGCGGAGGTGAAGCGTTTGGAGGGTAGCTTGAGGACGGAGCTGGCGGATGCTCAGGAGGAGTCGGAGAGGGTTAATTATCTACTCCACCAAGCCCAAGAGCAGGTGAACGCGTCGCTTCTGCGGCCGTCAAATACGACCAGAACCCACCCGGTCTAAAATGGCAGAGTCGTTCCAAAGATGCGAAGGGGTGTTGTCTACCAGAAGTCCAAAACGGAGTAGTTTGCGGGTTACGGATGCCACGTGACAGCTTTGGACGAAATCAAAGTCAAATTTGTGAGGCCGCAACACGGGCGGGGCCGGAGGTGCACGCATGCACTCTGAATGCTTACTCATCTGTGGGCTTGATGGTAAACCGCTAATAGCTTTTGAATTACACAAACAGGTCAATCGGGAGGTGTCGAGAGTACGTCAAAGCGCCGACAGGGTCGCAACGGAGACCAGTGTGAGATCAACGGCTACGCATTCAAGTGACAATAAAACGTTGATTTTGAAAAATGGTGCACGCTGGGCCGAGTTGAGCAGACTCATTAGTTCGACGAGAATCACAACAGGAGTCTCGTTCGATGATGAGCGTGGAACTTAGATTTTATTTCGACAAGATGCCGACATACGTCCTCCTGATTCTCCACGTTGTGTTAGTGGGCGTGTTGGCACTAGCATTGTGGGCCGCCCCACCCACAAGAAGATAGTCGACCGGTTTCAAACTGCGGTTTGTGGGCACCTTGTGCCGTAACTGTCACCATCATGCTTCCTTCAACTGCGTTCGAGAAGACACGCATGCTCGAAGCGCAAAACTTAGCCTCTGACTATCGTCTCCGCGACACTCTTCTCGTACACGCCGTCTGACACTACAACCACAACCCTTATTATCTTCCGTGGTGCTTGGCTCTACTGCCGACAGATACTTCGAGAGAAAATAACAGCCGAGGAGACCGCTCGTATTGACGGAGTGCGGGACCTACACCGAGACTTATCAAGGGCAACAGAAGCTTCGTACTCGCGCACGCGGCTGTGGGCAGAAGACCAGCTGCGAAAAGAACACGCGGCAATGGAAGAGTCCTTGGAGCGCACTCAAGCGCAGAGCGGGATGATCCGCACCCTACTCGACGAAGCGGTGAAGGCCGTGTCGAAGGAGCTGGATCTCTTGAGGGTGGAATCTCGCGATAGGAACCTGGCGTTGGAGGAGGTGCTTGACGAGCGAGCGTCGGGGCTGGAAGAAAGGCTCACCGAGATCGACAACGGATCGGCGAAAAAACGGCGAGTGAACGAGCTGACGAGAGAAACTGGGGCGCGGATCGGTGAGGTCGAGCGGCGGGTCCGCCAGGTACGTGACTACTATGTATGGCGCTTGCTGTATAGCCCTTGCTGTCTGATCTGGTCGACGTGGAGGCTTGATCTATGCGCCTGCAGACACCTGTGTACCTTTACCAGATAATGGACATGTTTCGAAAACAAAAGCATGGACTCATCTCGTGCACAGAGAATACTTTTAATCGATACACAGCAATGAGAACCGTTTACTGTTGCGGCAGCGCCACCTCGCTGGTCGATTTCTCGCGATGATTGTGTGTGACTGCGCTTCGGGTTCTCGAGGACTGGCTCGGGTGAACCTTCTCACACCCACAACACCGGCGAAGTGATTTTGAATCAACGTTTAGTCGAACATGATCGGAATGAAATTCAGATGAAAATCGACTGATGTGGTGGCGAAAGGTTCGTGTAGTGCTTTAGGTTGCCAGGTGGTAAATATGACGCCTTGCTAAATAACACAGGCCGAGAGGGAACTCAAGGAAGAGCTGGAAGTCAAGCTAGCGGTTTCGTCGATGGTGTGTTCAGTTGCGGACAAGGCATCAACGCAAAGGCTAGAGCAGAGCTCTTTGGAAGTAGTGCGACTGGAGGAGATGCACAAGGCTGGTGCAATGGAAAGCGAGGCGAGCCTGAAGGCGGAGCTGGCGAAGACAAACGCCGTTGTTGCAAGCTTGAAGGCCGACATAGGTGTTGCCAGGGCATGGCAGACGGGCGTGGACAGCCTCGAAGTAAAACTGATGGCGCGCATTGAAGAACTTAGGACCATGGCCGAGGTACGGCTGTGGGATCGATTAAATGGGAGAATCCTTCATACACATCCACGAGTTTCCAAACTCCATACATGCCCGGGTTCACCTTCGCACAACGTGATACCTATTTTCGTTCGCAAAACAGAACACCAGCCTAGCATATGGCTGAGCGACTTTCACAGTCTTCCATGACCAAAACAACTTCATTCTGTATAACGATCCGTTTTATTCGATGTTTTTGACGCAGGCGGCAGAGTCAGCCGCAGCAATTGCGAAGGCCGATGCCTCTGCCGCGCTCGAAGCCAAAGCTAAGCACACCTCCGAGGATACCAGCAGCAGCGTTACCAGGAATGATATTGAAGTAAATAATCTCCGTGGCACGGAACCATTAGACGTCGAAGGGGCAGCGAAGGCTCAAGGGCAGCTGGGCAAGAAAGGGTTGACGAAGAAGGTAGGGTTTGCATCTCGAGAATGCCCGGTGACACAGAGCGTCAAAGTTTCCTTTGGCTCCAAGCAAAGGTCTGTTTACATGTTCCAGACCATGTCAGCCGAGAAACATGATATTTCGACGTCCATGACAGTTGACGGAATCGGTGAGCAAGGGAAGCTTTCCACAATATTGGCGACCATGGTTGGCTATCGCTTTTCGTTCACTTGCAGACAATGATTTTGAATCAATTAGAACATGCGTTGTACCTATTTGACCTTCAAAAAAGTATCATTGGCCCTAACACTCCTTGGAAGTAGAGCAACTGGGCACCAACAGGCATGGCGGTGATACACAGCGTTGGCGGTACCAATTACCTTGTTCTTATGTCATACTGGCGCGCTCATCTGTGCCTTCAGGCGATGGACTTCGCCGCCATGAACGACGAGCTCGAAGCCGACGAGAAGAGCTCCACCCAATCCTCTTCATCCAGTAGACAAGATGAATCCGATGCAAAAGATGATGACGAAGATACCAACAGCAACGCTGACGCATCAAACTTAAATACCCGGGTAAGCGACATTGAGAAGGAGCTGGTCCAGCTGAAGCAGCGGTTGGAAGAAGGAATTGTGGAGATGGATGCCCTCAGGCAAGAGATTCTCAGTGCGGGATCAGCAGTCAGAACTCCCGTCGACCCTGAAAGAGGAGCGAGCGCTTCTCCCCAGCCCAGCTCACAAAGGGACGCTAGTTCATCCCAAGAGGGCACGAATGATGATAGCCAAGACGCGGTGGATGAACGCAGTCGATCGCGCAGAGTCGCTGATCAAGACCAGGAAGGGGTCAAAAGCGCGGGCGATGAAGTACAGCAACCAAGGCGTCGAGATAGCAGGTCGCGCTTTGCGACAGAGGTGGCAGATGGGAACGATGCGCCTGCTTCCTCGGGCTTGGACGTTGACGGTAGAAGGAGACAAGTAGCAGAAACCCCAGATGAGGAAAGACAGGTCAGCAGCAAAGAGCCTTCGTCGCCGGGAGCAGCACACATCCGCAACAGGGTACCCTCCTCACAGACATCGCGTGCGAGCTATACCCCCCCGTTGTCGCCAACATCGGCCGCCAGCTACACACCACCGATTTCACCAAAATCGGATGGCTCAGGTTCTACCGGACGGAGGGCGGACGCAGCAGCGGGCCAAAGCAAACGTCAAGCCGAGGATAGTGGGTCGGAAAATGAAGTCAGTCGTAGCGACAGGGGAAGCGAAAGTGATAGTGAAAGCGAAGGAGGCCGTTCCCGTCAGAGCTCTGCGGACCAGGGAGATCTGGCTTCGAGGCGAGAAGAAGAGGGTTCTGCAGGTCAGGAGTCTGACGAGGCTAGAGACAGGGGCGTGGACGGCTCATCCTCGAGGGGCTCTGAAACAGCGTCCAACGCCTCGGAAGAGGATGGTAGCAGCGGGGTGGACGACGATGGCAGCGGCTCCGAGCGAGGCGCGGAGGATGACCGAAGTCGAGATAGCGAAGGGGGTAGCGACGAGGAAGCCGCGTCTGAGAGCGGGTCGGTGTCGGGCTCCGACCGTTCTGGCGAAACACGGGATCGCAGGGCGAGTGACGATGGTACAGGGTCAGAGTCTGATGACGAGGATAGTGGTCAAGGTTCCCAGAACGGCCGAGATTTATCGCCGGCGAGAACGTCCGGAGGAACATCAGAAGCATCCGATGAAGACACCGAAGGCAGTACCACCCCGAGAAGATCGGCGAGGAGTGGTAGCAGTGGGACGGCAGGCGAAGGGGAGGACGACGAGCGCTCGGAATCGTCGAGATCGAAGGCTGGCAAGACAAGATCATGAAGTCGGAGTTCAAGCAGCGACTAGGGTTCAATGGCTTGACGAATGCCCTACTGTAGATTCAGTAGGTCTAATTGGACTGGGAACACGCCTGAATGAGATATACTGTTTGATCAAAGTCCGATTTCGGCAAGTGTACATTGTGCATGCGCGCGTTCACCCATTCAAACTTTTCCTTTCTTATGCAGGGAAACATGCACCTACATTAGGTGTTACCCCCAACAATAGTGTTGTGTGATGGTGACCTTCGAGCACCATCACCCGCCCCCGGTACCTCGTGTGCAAAGCCGAACAACAGCCGCGTCTCGTACGGCCACAGACCTCCCTCTACCCGTCGACACGCTTGTCTCCAAACACGCTTCCTATTATTGTCTGCATGATTCCCGGACAGACCCGCATCCCTACATGTGACTCGTTTCCCTGAGCTTAACGTACACTTTCCCAAAAGCTTCAGCATCTTTGTCATCGATGGCCTCTAACAAGAACCGCGGGATAAGCGTGAGACAGTGCTCCTTCGCCAGCATTATTTCCGCGTGCCGTCCCTCCGTGTGCGAGACGGAATCTACCGATGACGAGTGCTTCTTGCTGAGGGGATTAGACACAGCTTCTGCCTGCAGAGCTTGGAGCAGTCGGATCTTGGCCAAAGCAGTGTTCTTCAGCAGGTCTGACCTCGAGGAAGAGAACGTTCCATGCTCATCGGCAGCCTCCAGAGTACGTTGAAGAAGCGCCGACGCCTGAGCCGATATCCCGCAACACCATAGTCGAGAAGACAGTTTAGACGGACCTTGTCGACAGTTGAATACGGAGTGGTCCGCTTGACGATGCGTTTTCTGTAGATAATCGACGATCGAAATGCACACGAGGCGAATATCGTCCTAGACACAGTTGACTGTACTCACATCCCTCAGAGCCGGGAGGAGATGCGGGCGTTGCGTTGCCCTGGGCGCGTTATCCCACGCCCCGATAGCGTAAGACAAGAAAAAGAGGCCGGCTTGATAGTGAGCATCCCAGTACACACTTGCTGCCGAAAATTCCCATGTGCCAGGACGATACCGGCTCACTGTAACGGGCTGCATACACTCGCTGAGGCTGCAGCAGGCGAGAGCGAGTGCCAGGAAGCACAGAGATGAAAAGCCGCACGCAAAGCACACGTGCGAGAAATGAGTTCGTTTCTCTGAAGCTGGGTAGAAGTCACGGAGGAACGTCCCAAGGATCCGGTAAAAAACAAGAATTGATAGCAGCAAGCTGTTCGTTGGACGTGGAACCACCACCTTGTTGGGGATTGTCCCTCCCTGGGGAACGGGACAATCCCGCTCTCACCACGCGGATTGTTTTGAAACTTCCAACACCGTACAAGCTCGCGGATTCATCACCGCATAAATGAGTTTGCTCCAATCTAGGTTGAGCTGAAAAATCACAATGTCAAGGCTATTAGGGTATCCTGTGCTCAATTTCCAAATCAGGAAGACTTAAGTTGATCCCGGAGAACCTCACCTTCGAAGTTGCTTGACAACTCCCTCGTGCCAACTCTCACTTTCCTGGAGTGTCAATCTCGGCAGGACACGATACACCAACCCATGCGGCACCAAGCTGAATCCGCGGTAGAATCCTACCGCCCCTATCTCTCTCTCATCCACAGCTTGCATGTCCAAAAATATTTGGCGTCCTTGCGGGAGGTTAGCGGCCAGGAAGCGAGTTACCAGGGCGGCGTTGCCTTCGCTTTCGCGTCTCGTGGACACTCCACGAAGAATCGGAGGAAACACGACCCCTGGGTGTAGATCCGCTTGTGTAGATTCCCACCAGGGGTAGGGCATCATCTGGAGACTGATGTGGGTGACATCCGTCCGTAGGCCCTCACACACTGCCAGCCACAGGTCAAGGTGTACCTACCATTAGATCGTCTTTTTTCTCTTTCTTCACATAATAATTGTTCCTCTAAGAGACCAACAATACGGTCTCAAAAGGACTCCCCGTTCTTCAAAAACAGGTGCGTCTGAAGGATCACTTTCAGTCGGAAGTTCAATTTCCAAATGTCCGAGGAGCGAGAAATCATCTCATAGGCCAGCTTGCACTACTTTACACATCCATCAGCAAGTTTAGGTTTGGTTGTTTCCGCTTGAGGTGATGACTGTGTCGGTGTTTGGTGGTCCCCACCTCGAAACATGATGTATCTTATCATTTGGGCAGCCTCTGTGGTGGATGACGTTCATTCCTGCCGATACCAACAGTCCCGTCGTGTTGCAGCTGGCTGGTGTCAATATCGTTGTGACGAGTCGATTGAAGGCTGGCCATCCCGCCGATTTCGCCAAAAAGGAGCGAGAAATCATCTCATGGGCCAGCTTGCACTACTTTACACATCCATCAGCAAGTTTAGGTTTGATTGTTTCCGCTTGCGGTGATGACTGTGTCGGTGTTAGGTGGTCTCCACCTCGAAACATGATGTATCTTATCATGCGATTTGGGCAACCTCTGTGGTGGATGACGTTCATTCCTGCCGATACCAACAGTCCCGTCGTGTTGCAGCTGGCTGGTTGTCAATATCGTTGTGACGAGTCGATTGAAGGCTGGCCATCCCGCCGATTTCGCCAAAAAGGAGCGAGAAATCATCTCATGGGCCAGCTTGCACTACTTTACACATCCATCAGCAAGTTTAGGTTTGATTGTTTCCGCTTGCGGTGATGACTGTGTCGGTGTTAGGTGGTCTCCACCTCGAAACATGATGTATCTTATCATGCGATTTGGGCAACCTCTGTGGTGGATGACGTTCATTCCTGCCGATACCAACAGTCCCGTCGTGTTGCAGCTGGCTGGTTGTCAATATCGTTGTGACGAGTCGATTGAAGGCTGGCCATCCCGCCGATTTCGCCAAAAAGCAAGAAAGCAAGAAGAGAGAGACTCCTTCCCGAGTCGCCGAAAAGTCTCGCGTCAGCCACGAATTTAAGACATAAACCGCATTTCAAGTACGAGATTTCTTGGACGACTCTATCTTCTTGCTTTCTTGCTCCTGGCGAAATCGGCCGGATAGTCAGCTTTCAATCGACTCTTCGTAGCGAAAATGACACCAAACAGCTGCAACACGCTGAGGCTATTGGTGTCGGCAGGGATAAACGTCATCCACCTCAGAGGTTGACCGATTTTCATGATAAGAGAAATCGCGACTATGTCCTGATGGTTCAAGCCTCGCCAGAATGGACCGATTTTTCCATGGATAGTAGGATTTCAAAACGGCTTACCAGGTGTATCTCTTTTTCCATCGTCCCCTTTTCTTCTTTCATATCGTTTCAACATCTGTACTGCGTGCGTTTCCACTGCCCCTGCGCTGTTCTACCAATGATTAGCTGGTCGGACCTCTCAACTTACTGTCACAGAGCGGTGCAGGATCAGCTACAATAGTATGAAAATACTGCAACCGTTATCGGCAAGTGCTTTACGCACCTCGGAGATACCGCGCTGCGTTGAGGTCGAGATCCGTATGGGATAGAAGCAAGGCCCGTTGCGGAAGGGTCGATAGGAGGGCCTTTTAGGACAGCCGTGCGGAAAAAACAAGTCAAACAAGGTGATGAATCAATTTTGGCATGCCATTTACGAGAGAAACACATCGTACAGTTAGACCGTATGTAGAGGTCCAAAGCGAAGCCTAAGCATTGACGGGAAGAAAGGATGTTGTACAGCCCGCTCGCTACGTGTAGTACTCATGAGATTTGAAGCACGGGCGTGAGCGTTCACCTGGCCATAGAGATGCATCGTCCAGCCGTGCGACCCTCCAATCCAAGCACCTCTGTCCATTGAGTTCCAACGTTGCCAACACATCGTCGTCGATATCACCGTCGGCATCAGGAGGGATACACGTGCCCCGGCGAAACGTTTACCAAGCCGACAGCTAGATGGACAAACACGCCAAAGGTTAGCAGCGATGGTATTTGCTACCAGACCCAACCCACAACCCGCCGCGACGCAGAGCAGCAGATTCGGCTGTATCCAAAACCTTGCATGCACCGCTCTGCTCATTGGACGATGTAGCGAAATGTTTGAAAAAATGCAGTGCCAGATGGTGACGTAGAATGCCCACGCCGTCGCCAATCCCAGACCGAAGTGGCGAACCCTCCGTGAATGTTGCCGGTGTTTATCGGAATACGCACCCGTGTGAGCTACGACCAGCGCCCACCCGACTCCAAGTGCTGCCATTGGTGGTCCTACATGCATCGTCTGGCTGCTACTGTCCATAAGGTACTCTCCGATCCGTTCTACCGCGCCTTCAGCATTTGGGACGGGAATTCCAAGATTGAGCGTGCCATACTCAGAGCGAAGAATGTGCCGAAGGAAGCCCGCTGTCGAGGATAGATCCCCCCAAGAACCTTGCTGTGGATTTCGAGAAGACACGACCAGGGCTGCGTGGGGAGACAGCCCGAGGGGAAACCATAGTCCTCCCAGCTCGGCTAGCGACCGACAGGACAGCAGCGACTCTCCCATGAGGGCCTTCAAAACGGAGACGGCCAAGGGCCCCAGCACGAGAATGGAAGCGTGCTGATTGCAAAGTGCCAGGCCGCAAACCTGCATTCGAGATGACCGGGCGGACACGGCGCCACGTCTCCCGTTGACGGCGTACACAAAGGAATCATAACCAACCAAAGCGTGTTCCCCACATTTGCCCGGTAAGCCGCATCTGATACGGATACCCCAACGCCGTATCTGTCGGTATGCATATACACATCATTACGCCTACAACAAGGTCGACAAAAAGCGTGAATTCTACGAGACGGCTCGCCGACCCACAAGACCAAGGGGAGGCAAAGCCCAAAATGAGTTCCTGGTTCTCCCATCGTGTGTTTTGAGACCGACGTTTGTATACCGTGGATTCGCTACAGATGATGTTGTCCTCTCACCACTGCGCCCATCCTCGCCAAGGTCATACTCGGCCGAGTCACGATCCGTGCAGTAACATACAGCGCCACCGCCACCAGCACGTTGTTGAGGGCGAACACCTCGGAGCCGGTGTTGTACTCCCATGCAAGAGGGCTGAAGCTGAACAGCAGGGCAGCGGCGGCAGCCGCCCCCGAGTTGTAAGCCTGCATGGAGGAATGGGTCCACTCCTCGATCGTCAGATGGACAAGGACGGCCGCTATTGACCCAAAGACGCCAGAGAGAATGTTCGCCGCCAAAGCGACGGTGCCAGGGATATTGTCAGCGCAGGCCGTTGGCGGTGCTATCGACGGGAGAGGTAGCCTGCTGAGAAAGAAATAAATGGTGCCGAGGAGGGGGTAACCTGCCGCGCGGTGGTCAATAAGAGCGAACACGTTAACAACCTGTTCTTAGTGCGCGATCCACAAGTCCACAACAATCGTCTCCAAGCTTGCTGCCTCGATGAACTACTGTGTGTATGTAGAGACGTCGGGCTCTCGCACAAAGCGATCTACAGCAGTAGTGGATTGTTGTGCGCCACTGACACCACATGCAGCAGTTGATTTTCTACGAGAAAGCGAGCACGGCAAAAGTTGAAATCGTTTATGCAGGCATGTTCAAGTCAAGGTTATTGCGGTGAGGTTGGCATCATCATTCTCACCAGGCGGATGTGGCGTCCCCAGTTGGCATCCCGAAGCAAGCAGCTCTCCAGCGTCTCCACCCGGTACCGAAGGCATCACGGTGTATATATACACAACTAAGACAAGTGCACCCAACACACCATGCCTATAGCCCAACGCAATACCATCATTCCCTCCTGTTGCTTGCTTTCCTGCGCGTATCTTCATGACGCGATCTGGGTCTTCAGTCCAACGTCTGCTCTTCTTCCGGCAAGTTGTTGCGGAAGAGGCATGTACAGCAGTAGTTCTGGAGCCACAAGTCTTCTTCGATCGAATCCTGCACCTTGCACCTCTCTGCCCCCCCGTCGCTGTCTCGGTCCGCTCTCGGCTATCCCAGATGCCACGCCACGAAGTGTGTGCGGTAACAGCGTGTCTGCCAGTGCGATCTTCCGCTTTTTTTTTTTCCCCTCTCAGCACGCCGTTGCAATCTTGTGTGCATGCGACCCCCCCAAAGGATTTCCAGCTGCAGAGCCCCCGTTGTAGCTTTTTCGTGGTTTGGGTCTTGCTGTTGGTCTGTCTGTCTGTCGTCTTCGTTGTGCAAGGCAACGCCCCAGCGGCCGGCAGGTAGATAGTGTACAAAACAACCTGACCAACCCTTGGCGGGCGAAGACGCGGGGGACGAGCTGCCTCAGAAACCACGTGTGTGTAGTGGTTCCGCATCGCAGAGCTGATTCGAAATCCTGCTACAGACCTCCTTCATCATCATCATCTGCGAAATCTACGTAGTATACCATCTCTCTCGTCGTCCGCGGCTCGAGCATGCCATGCCGCACCGCCACGCTCATCCTCCGCCTTATCCTGCTGAACTTCCTCAAGACCAATGTACAGGCGTTCGTCTCCGCTCCGGGTTGGAGCTACACGTGAGTGGTGGAGCACAAAAGGGACCGGGAATTTGAATGATGGATTCGTACGTTTGAAAATTGAAACCAACGTCAGCAGTGTTGCTGACATGAACACCGCAAAGTCCTACTACGGGCGCTCAAACGAAACCACAAGCCAACAACCAATGGGGTGGGAGGGGGGCAGGAGACGGACAAGACGGCGAGGGAAGAACGCAAACGAGAAGGGACGGACCGAGTGGCGCGATACGTAGCGGATTGAATTTCTTTTAGCCAATTCCCCCCCCCCCAACGCTGCACCGATCCAGAAAGATCAAGAGTAAGAAACAGAGGAAAGTGTTCCGATGGAAGGTAGAGCGTTTGGGAGACGATGGGACACGGGATGAATTCCAGAAGGGGCTGGCTGGTAGTGTAGAATCCTTCAGGAAACTGTTGAGAAGCGTCGAAGACGGACAGGTAGACGTACAGACAGCAGGGGACAGGGTGATTGAAGGGTGGGAGTCCATCGTGAACGCAACGGCAGAGAGAGTAGTGGGAAGGAAGGTGGTACGATGTGGGGTATCGGTTAAGTGGTGGGATGACGAGCTGAAAGAAGAAATAGGGGAACGTAGAGAAGTCTTCAAGCAGTACCTGAGTGAGGCGTCTGAGGAGAGTTGGGAAAAGTA
>CACKRE030003299.1:100879-126505 GCA_902602495.3 Ectocarpus sp. CCAP 1310/34
CTCTCTCTCTCTCTCTCTCTCTCTCTCTCTCTCTCTCTCTCTCTCTCTCTCTCTTTCGCTGGTCGCGTACGGCGCAGGATCGGTGCTCTCGCTCCGGCGAGGTTGGGGAGTCCTGGGCCTCTGGGTGAGCATGACGTACGTGCTGTTCGGCGTCCGCATGGCCGCTCACCTGTGGCGCTTCAACTCGAGGCGAGGCCCCTTCGGCCCGAGCGCCTTCATGGACGAATCTCGGCGTATCGCCGAGGCCGCGAGCGCGGTGGACGTGGCGCCAGCATCCCAATCTCCGTGAGTGTCGTGAGTCCCGCCGCCCTTGTTGGGGGAGTCTGCGATCAGCTCACACGACTGTTGTTTTTTCCTGTCGATATTTTTGGGCAGCAAAGGAAGTGCCGTTACGAGCGGTGTGTCTGTGGCGTGGAAAAGCATACACGCTTGTCAGCTTCCGATGAAATCTTGTATTTGCTCCTGGGGTTGGGCGTCAAAAAGTTGAGCGTGGGGGACTACGGGTTCCCCAGTGTTTGTGACAGGCTACCGCCTTGAGACCGGCAGCGCTCGTCTGACGCGCGGTTGGTATAAATGTTTTTGATTCATGCTTTGGAGCCTATTTAACGTGCAGGTTGTCCAGTAGTTTTGTCTGTTTGGCGGGGTGTAGGGCAGGGCAGCGTGAGGGTGGTTGCTCCGTAGTGGGGGGCCGTAAGAGATTGATGCACTTTTAGCGTTACGCTGTTCAACGCTTATTCGTTTGTGGGTATTGTGTATTGTGAGGGAAGAGTAGACTTGCCACAACGAAAGTGCACAAGGCGCTTCGCTGACATGAGCGTGCTCTACAGAGCGGGGGTTTATCTTCTCATGAGACGTAAATTGTGCTAAGTACTTGTTTTTTCGGCGAAGAGGAGGCGAGATACTGTGCGTCAAACTTGCGACCGAGGGCTGCTGACCGACCGTTCGTGAAAGGTTTGCTGTCTCACGCGAGGGTGACAAATGATGTGATCGGCCCTGCGATGGTTGTATTTTCCGGCAATGGAAACGTCGGTTGCGTCGCAGTGCGTTTGATACTTGGGAGCTACAATGGGTTGAAACTTTCCCCTCAGGAAATTATAGGCAGTGGTAATATAAATAGGAGTATGTTTTTTCGCAGCCGTGGGCCTTCTTGGATACTACAGGCGCAGGCAAGCTCGTCGAAAGTGAAGTCTTGGACAGCGGGAACGGAAGGGATTATGGCAAGATCCCTCCGTGCAATTTGTCCAGTTATTCTGCTGTTGTGCGCGCTACATCTCCGTGGGGACAGCCTTGCTTCGCGTTGGCTGATATTGCCCTGGTCTGTTTCGTTGCGAGAAGCGACGGCGGTGGGGTATGTAGATGCGTGTTGTGCGGGGGTTAGGTCGGTGATGACGGTGTAGGAGATGCGAGAGCGTCGACGGGGGGGGTCGGCCGTTGACCCTGCCGGAAAAATTGTTCTCACGATTTCGTCGCATACGCTTGCTAGCCTCGCGTTACGTTTCACCGATTCTCAGCGCTGTGCATACGTTGCACATTAGAGGTTAAACCAACATGTGTACTGCTTTTTGCAGCGTAAGTTGGTAGCAGTGGCTGGAGTGCTTCCGTTGATAACCTGGCGTGTGGGACGTGGGTTCAACTCCGGCGCAGTTACACGAGCTAGGTTTTTTTCACAATGGATGTCAACACAATGTAATGGAAAGCGATAGACGCACGTAGTATTTCGTGGGTACTGCTGTACGCGAGAGTCGACTTCACGGTCGACGAGGACAAGTGCAGCCGACCCCTTCTCGCGATAATCAGGGGGGCGAGCACCTCTCAGAAGGCACACAGAGAAAACTAAATCTTGTGTGGCCTTTCCTCGTGTATACTCCCGGCTGATGCACCCAGATGAAGATACCGAAATGCATATATAGAGTGACCTCCCAGAGGGTGAATGGGACGACACGCGGCAAACGAAGAACGCCGCGGGCTCCGGCGGTGTGTAGTCCGACCACCAACGGACGCGGTGCTCCGAGTGGCGCCAGTTCCGGTGGTAGCGGCCTGGCGTGTTGTCGGAATGTGGAATAGGGAGAGGACGCTAAAGAGGAATCGACTGCCAACCAACTCCCGACCAATCAGAGGCATGGAAAGCCTGAGTCCTGAAAATCCTTCACAGTACTGAATCCATGGCGACATCGCACGGCAATCGAAAAGGGTCTGACGGCACGACCAGTGTGCAACATTTCGTACAGTGCTCCCACGGACGGTCTCAGCTTGTGATGCACTTTATAAAGTGATCAACGTCGAGAAATCCGCGGGCGGCTGAGGCGGCCGAGGGAATATCCAGATAAATCTGGCTCGTGTGACCTTTTTTGCTTCTAGACGCTACGCCACCAAGATCGCGGACGGTATGTATGCAGGGTGGAGTTCACCAGAAAGAGGTGAATCTGGGGCGCCTCATCTGCTGCATGCTGTCGCTGTGACTGATCACTGTAATACTCTCTGTTCGCTGCTCTCTGCTCGCTGCCCTCTGCTGTCTGCTCTCTGCAGGCCGTAGCTGCAGCTTGTAGCTTGCGTGCAAGCTTGTAGCTTGCTTGCAAGCTTGCAGCTCTGAACTTGGTTTGGAACCCTGGTGCGGTTGGTTCTCCCGTTCCGAAGCGGCACAGGCGGAAAGACTCTGCCACTCTTCATTGAAGCAGTTGTTGTTTGGGTGCTTCAGGGGAGAAGGGAGGGGAGAGGAGAGCGAAGCCTGTTGCACAAGCAGCGTACATGTTCACCACCGAGAACTTACTATGGACACCAGAAAAGGAGAGCTGAAGGTATGGCGGCAGAGTGCTGCTGTTCCACTCCCCTCCAGAAGTATTCCACAACAACTGCACCAATCGAGGATATAAAGAGATCGTTGGCAAATGGAGCAGGGCGTGTGATTCCCCATCTGCCATCGTTTGTCAACCGAAACGCCAGTGTTCCATCAACTGACACGCTTCTCTTGCAACTGGACCACAACCCCGCAGGCCCAGCTACTGGCCTACTTCTCTCCGGTTGTGAAATTTGATGCGGGTGAAAAGCACTACCCTGTGTCCGTCGAGACGTTCATTTCCTCGTCGCTACTGCTAAGGAGACCGAAGACACCCGGGGGTATTGAACAGACTATGGAACAGATTAATCTAGACGATGAGGAGGAAGAGGAGGAGGAGGAGGAGGAGGAGGAGGAGGAGGATGCTAGTTCCAACACAGCAGATGGCGATGGTGGGTCCGCTGCTCACGATCAGCACCAACAAGAGAGAATGCACCAGGCTTGCGGAGAATGCGGTCAGAGGCAAGGCTGGCGTTTCCCTTCGAAGGGAGGATGGGTGCTAGTGGCCCTACCGTTGGGTGCCCAGAGCTGGAGTACTGCAACATTGCTGGAAGCGCAACTACGAGACAAGGGTCTCAATGAGTTCAGGTGTGATTGCCCCTCTTGCAAAGAGTGCACGGCCACCGCGCTGCTCATGTTTTCCAGGAGGAATAGACAAGACCAGATACACGTTGTTACATAGAACGCGACCATGCACCCGTGCCACACACTGCCAATCTTTCTCCGAGATGAACGCTGAGCTCGAACTCGCACACTAGGCTCCGTCGTCTTTGTTGTTCTTCGTCCCACTAATCATCAAAAAGCTCCAAGTGGTGCTCTGGCGCACGAAGTCCAGGTCGCTGATATCGATTAGTGCCTTCGAACGACTGAAAAAGATGCCAGCGTGGTCTTCTCTTCAGTGGTGTCACCAAACCCGATCTTAGACAGCTGGCGGACATTAACCTTTTCCTGCGGTTCTGAAGCGCGTACGCCTTGTCCTTCAGCCTGTCTGTTCTCCAGCACACCTCGAAATCGTCGGCCTTGTTGGCGGGACGGCCGTTTTTGTGTTGATCTTTCACATCCTCGCGGACGAGAATCTTATCGTCCACGATGATGTAGAAGACCACACAAAAACTGCCGTCCGACCTACAAGACCGACGATCTTGAGGTGTACTGGAGAACGGACAACGTGATGGACTAGGCGAACGCGCCTCAGAACAGCGCAAAAATGTTGATCGTCGCCAATAGGCTGTCGAAGATCGGGTTTGGCGACACCGGTGAGTACAAGTCCACACTGTCGTCCCTGTCGTCCCTTATGGCACAATTCGACATCGCTGATCTGGACTTCGGGTTGCAGGTAGCTCGACCAGCAGGTAGGTACAGCAGGTAGATATAGCATGGCGCAGAAGTCCTCGTTTACCGTTCTGTATCTCGCACAAGCTACATCGTGTCGCTGGCGTCCGGCTTGGAGTTGATTAATCCGAAGAGGAAGGATGTCCCCATGGATAACCCCCAAGGCGACCCAAAGCTTCTTCCTGCACCCCTTGAATTTGCCCGGGCTCTTCCCGTCGAAATTTTTGAGGCCGCGAATGGTGTTGACGGGGCTGTTAGCGCTGTGACCGGTGGGGTGGGTGCTGTCGCCTATGTTTACATCCCTCACCGCTTCCACGGTTCTCCTGGCGACGCTGTCGCCAGTGAGATTGTTTCCGGCGCTCCCGATTCCCGACCTATTTCCACGGTACCTTGTCTCGTATCGGGGTGTCCTCGATAGATCTTGATCGCTCCCCTCGTACCCTCTCGAAGCGGCGCAGAGGTTTCCGTACCCTCTAGAAGTATGTCGGGGCCGATCCACCGCTGCTCCTTCCTTTGTGCCTTACGTCGGCAGTGTTATGCTCAGGATGATGCCTGGGTGTTGCCGAGCACTGCGCCTCGAACCCTCTCGAAGTGATGATGTGGCTGATGTCGTCCCTGCTGTTGCCCCTTTGAGCCTTACGATCATTTAAGGGAAGGATCCCACACCAGCCCTAGCAGCGTGTCGCGACGAAGTGATGTCTACAGCACTCTTGCTCGAACCTCCTGCTACCCTCATGCAGTGGTGTTGAGGCCATTGTCGTCCCTGTTGTTGCTCCTATCTGAGTCTCACAGCCCTCGTTTTTAGAAGATCATCCATCCGTTCAATCCTAACTGGCGGATACAACAGTCTTACTCGAGTAGTGAACTCGAGGCTTCCCGGTCGCCGCTCCTCGCACCCTTCCGAAATGGTGTTGACGCCCGTTCCATGCCCTACTCTGTTTCTTGCTGCAGTCGTAGATCGCTCGATGTGCATTGTCTTTTGCGAAGTGTGTCGTAACCCTCCCGCCCAACACCCCAGCCTGACCGCTGAAGCGGTGCTACCGAGCGTGTGGCCACGAAGGGATGCGGGGTCAATGGTCTCACGACTACTGCATGCGCGGCTACGAGCATACCCCTACCCCTGTGCGGTCAAATATCGACACGCAAGCCCAGCAAAAAAAAGAAGCGAAGTACGGGGAGTCGTCCTGGTGCCCCGTGACTGTCTTCCGGCAAGACAACGTGCTACCTCTTGGCTCGCCATCTCCTCCCATACCTAGTCGCTATCGCGCATTGGCGGTCTCTATGACCGTACACCTGCCTTCTATGACGTAAAACCTGTCGGGAAGGGACGAGACGGGTCCGATAAAGTTCTCAACAATCTCAACATCGAGAAGGGCAACAAGTTGTTTTCCAACCAAACGGCGTAGGGGGTACACGCAGGGCGCTCTGACGACTGCATGAACTGCAGCAGATACCTTTTTTTCTCCTCGTCACGCACTCGATAACTTCAACATTGAGAAGGGCAACCAGCTCCAACCAACAAGTTAGGGGGCACATGACTGACGCCTGCGGTGACTATATCAATTGTATGCCTCTGTTGTCTCGTGCCACGCGTACTACACGGCGGTGGCCACAGGTTAGAGCCGCACTCCTGCGTGTGGGGAGGCCAGGAGAGAGATTTGTCGAAGGTGCCGTGCTACGCGTTTGCCGACCCACTCGATCCGTCCGCAGTCGCACCGTTCATCAGGAGAGCTGGTGAGCTTCCGAGGTAGCCTTTCCATGCTGGAGTGACCAACATATCCGGCGTGGTCAGATCATCGGCAAAGCCAATCGCGGTAGAACCCAACCTGTCTGTTGTTTTTGTCATTTCGAAAGGAAATTTAAGCTATCGTTGACAAAGTGTTTGCGATCGCTGGAGAGGTGATTCGTTATACTATCATTTCGCACAAGAATCCACTCTGACCACGTCGGCCACCGCACGCACGGACAGCACTCGAATGAAACATAGTCGTGGTTTCTAGAGGGAAAGAACTGACAAGGTCGTACTGGCGTCTTGAGCCGGAAACACACAAGCCACTTTCTAAAATAGTGAAAGTGACTGAGCCTTGTCACCCACCACTTGCAGTCTGTACTGTGTTCCAGTTCTGGATACACCGCGTCGAGATCCGTCGTTGTTGCTGTTTGTTATTGTCGTGTTTCGAGAGTATGTTGGTAGGCCGCATGGTGGCGACGGTAGCGGCTGCTGTCGGTCAATTTTCTTGCTCTTGTTTCCGTTTCGGTGTTGTGCTGCTACTGCAGCTGTATTTATTGCTGTTGTTGTTTCGGGTGTTGTTGTCCTCACAGAAATAAACGTTCTGGCCTCCATCCAGTCGCTGGTATCCTACTCTTCGTAGGCGCCATCCGCAACTGACCGTCATGAAATTTTAGTGGGGGGGAATGGTGATGGACCATCCCCGGGTAAGGTCTGATTTTTTTTTGGTGTGTTCATAATGCTCTATTCGACCACCCCCTGAGATTTGGGGGAAAGTCGTTGCTAGTACACCTGGGTTTCAATGGGGTGTGCTGTCTCCTGCAGGAAAAACTCTCAAAACGCCAAAAAGCGGGGATGGCCCGATAATATCCCCCCCCTCTTCGATAGCTGTGATCGGCCTGAAAATTTCAACGTAGGGTTAAATCGGGTCGAGATTTGCGAATCTCCAAATTCGTCGATCGCATTGAGTTACAGCTATCCCAAAACGCCCAAATGGCGGGGATGGAAGGTTAGCATCCCCTCCCCTCGCAACATTAAATACCCGGTCCTACGGGCTCAAAGTCTCAATTCTGGGCAATACTAGGGTGGGGATCACGATGCTCCCATCAGAATGACGCAGTTCGGTGTTGTCTTTGAGAAATAGGTGTACCAAAATGCCTTTTTCCTCAAGGATGCAACCAAAATCTCGTTTACTAAATTGCCTCTGCCCACCTGAGTTTTTGTCTGGGCAATTTTCTGAGTGGCTCTACCCCCCCGAATTCGGCCAAGCGGAATCGATTGCCGAGGTGAACAACGTAAACAAATATCGGCAACACGACGAAAAAAAAAACGAAAGCAATCCCGAACGGATTTTTTTTGTTCAACTTTTTAGACGCCGGTTTTGAGCGTTTGAAAGCGAGACAAAAAAACGATTTCTGAAAATTTCGTTTTTTCAGCTGGGGAGAGCCCATGGCGATCAGTTGCGGATCGCGCCCACAGCAAAGACAAGATATTTAGCCTCACAAGCTACGGAATACTGCACACACGTGTTCCTCTTCCACCCGGAATGCCCGTATCGCCACGGTCGTCAACTTTCCCCTTATGTTCTCGTCACTCACCACGCCCAACGGCATCAAGGGGTGGGACCCGTGTACGAGTTGAAATACGCCTTCCTCTATGGCTACAACGGGACGACGTTCGCCATTCCGGGCACTTCCGTCGGGGTACACACCGGGGACCTGGAGCACGTTACCATCCGCGTGGACGCGAGGAGAATGATGTGGGTACTGAGTTTCCGTCGTTACAGATCCTGGCTGGTAGGCAAAGATATCGACGCCCGGCCTGAAGTCAAGATGGCGACTCGTGTTCATCAACAGGAGGACCATGAGGGGCTGACTTCAAGCCCAATCTTGTGGATGATTTCTGCTCTTACGGTTGAAGATATTCGGATTTCGACGAAGACTGATCATGCCCCCCCCCCGTATTTTGCGGGTAGTCCATCGATACGATCGATTGTTTCCTTCCCCCCACCTAAATAAGACACGTAACCCGGAATCGTGGGTCTACATGGATTAACTCACACCGATCCGCTACAACCATGTAGTTGCCAGAATGTGCGAGCAGGAGTTTGTTCCGTCGGCGCAGCCTGAGTGCCTGCCCCAGGGCGTTGTCGTGATCGTGCTAGGGTTCCCTCTCGTGGCCTGCAAACAAAAATCCATGGACCTCAGGTGCTGCCTAAAGCACCACTACACACTTTTTGTTCGGCGGGGGGGGGGGGTTGTACCAACCCAAACGATAATAAAGTCTCATCCCTCGAAGAAGCTGTTCATCAATCCACCAATCAACGCTATGCGTATGACCGTTCGGTGCCTGGTATCACTCGTTATCTTGCTATGATGCAGGATCTTGGAAGCGTTTTTCGCCGCTCATAGCACCGGCGAGGGCAAGTGGATTCCATCGAAAGAGTTCTACCGCCAGGTCAGGCATTGAGGGGTGCTAAACATATGGCAGTTTCGACACATTGATCTTGCTTCGAACGGCGGCACTTGTCAGCCAGCTGGTCACGCTAAACGTTCAGCCGCCTGCCATACCCTCCTCCATCTGCCCCGTATGCCCGGGAAAACCGGTTTCTTGACAACGCTACTACTGCTGCTGCCGACTGCTTCTGGGAGGTGCGTATGCTGCATATTGATGGATATCTACTGGCAGCAATAGTACCCGTCTAAACTGTGTTTCCGTAGGTTCGTCTGCTGGCATGCGACACATCTGTATGTTGGCAGCAACAGCACGCGCGTATGCTGCATACCGATAGATTATTGTCTTACGGAAAAAAATATAGGCCGGTCTGCTGGCAGCGAAACTCACGCCGTTGGCACACAGATCTATCTGGTTCCATTGACAGCACGACAGAAGTAGTCGTGTTGTTCGACGACCAACTGCCTGACGACGGCAGAACTTGTGCACGCCCCCTCGCGTAGGTGGAAGCCTGGGAAACAGCCGTGCACCCAGGCGTCGCTCCGGAAGCGCCGGGGTCCACGCGCGAGTTCCTCGAGATGTATTTTTCTGAAGCATCTACGATAGGGGGCGCCGGGAGTGGCGGCGGTGCTCCAGTGCCCTGCGGAGCCGCTGACGCGGTATCGCAAGGAGGCAGTGGCAGCGGTGGCGATTGCGTCGGCGGCGAGCGATTGGTAATTTATCCCGCCCGAAATGGCCACGCGAGCTACCACACCCCGAAGAGGTGAGTGACCGTATGTACCGTGCGGCGGTTCTGGGAGATGGCTCCCCGGTGGCCCTTTTGTGTTGAAGTATTTTCAAAGCGTCGCGTTTGTCATCCAGCGCCGACAAGATGTCCAAGGCAATTTGACGTTGCGTTTTGATGTCACTCAGATCCATCTGTCCGACAGTCCAAGCGGCGGTGAAAGCGCTTGTGGGAAGGCATGTTGTCTGGCTTGCATTTCTGAGCCCGCTAGCGCAGGGAACAGAACATTTTTTATACGTGTCGCAAAAGGTGTCGGTGGCCAATATAGAGCATTGGAATCATGACGAGCTTCTACGCGGTTGCATCCGGGCCTGTTGTTGTAACACCAGGCATAAGCTTTCGGCGTTAGTTTCTCGACGCAATGGCTGAATCCCTTGCTCTCGATGGTTTGCAGTATCACCCAGCCTTTGAGACTCGCCGCTTATAGTTTTCGGGGGAACCCCAACAGTAGATATTGTTTCTAATGTTTTAGTGATCGACAGCTGGCCCGCGCGCCTCTCTCTCTCACTCTAATCTTCCAACATCAAAACCAGGCCCTGGGGTCAGCCTGTAATTACGTAATAACGACATCATCAACAACGTCTTGTATCTCATCGTTCTGAGGGGCACGGAGTTGCGTAAGAGCACTCAGCCGTGTTCCAACTCTCGCGTACAGCAGGTTGTCTTGATTCTCAGCGAGCACCTGCGGTAAGCTTTCCAACGCGGTCAAGCCCGACGCGCCATCGCCGCAAGCTTATCACCAAGACCTAGTACCCAGTCCCTCCGCAGAAAGAAAATGTCGCAAAAGTGTTTGTCAGCCATTGGTCGGGGTGCTACAACAGTCCCTCCAAAGAATCTGAGCTCCTTGCCACACAAAGGGTGACTTGGCTTCAGAATGAANATGTGGGTGGGGAGGTATGTACAGCAAGTCAGAGGCCCAGCGGAGGCATCACGCAGCATATCACACAGCGTACCCACTCAGTCAGAGCAGAATACCAAGGGTTCTCACGTGCGTTGCACACAGCGGAGCCTAGGGCGACTACAGTGAGTGATGTAATTAGGCACTTGAGTGTTGTGTCCCCAACGTGTCCTCATTTGGCTTCCGTACGAGGAGGGTTGAGCCGAAAACGTGAAACCGACAACGTGAAACCGAAAAGGACCGAAAGGATAAACTGAAAAGATTAAGCCGATAAGGTGAAACCGACATGGTTCAGCCGAAAACGTGAAGCCGACAAGGATAAGCCGAAAAGGTCACACGGAAATAGTTAAGCGGAAAACGTGAAACCGAAAAGGTTGAGCCGAAAAGGATAAACCGAAGATAAGCGCGAAACCTTAAACGCGAAACAGAAAAGGTTAACCCGAAAAGGTTAAGCCCAAAAGGTTAAGTCGAAAAAGATAAACCGAAAAGGATGAGCCGAAAACATGAAACCGAAAACGTTAAGCCGAACCGTGAAACCGCAAAAGTTCAACGGAAAAGGACCGACAAGGATAAACCGAAAAGGTTCACCCGAAAAGATTACACCGAAAAATCCAAGCCGAAAACGTGAAACGGAAAAGGTAGAGCCGAAAAGGATAAACCCAATACAAACGTGAAAGCCAAAACGTCAAACCGAAAAGGACCCAAAAAGGATAAGCCGAGAAGGATGGGCCGAAAAGGTTTAACCGAACACATGAAACCGAACAGGTTTAGCCGAAAAAATGATACCGAAAACAGTATGGCCGAAACATGAAACCGAAAAAGCTAAGCCGAAACGTGAAACCGAAAAGGTAAAACCGAAAAGGACCGAACAGGATAGGCCGAAAATGATAAGCCGAAAAAGCTAAGCGGAGAATTGTGAAACCGAAAAGGTTGAGCCAAAAAGGAAAAGCCGAACACGTGAAAGAAACCGAGAACGTGAAACCGAATTGAACCAAAGAGGATTAGCCGAAAAAAATTATACCGAACATAGTCGACCGAAAAAGTTAATCCGAAAACGTGAAACCGAAAAGGTTGAGGCGAAGAGGAGCCGAACAGGCCATTATTCCGAAAACGTGAAACCGAAAAGGACCGAAAAGGATAAGCCGAAAAGATCAAACCCAATAGGTTCAACCGAAACAGAAATGGTTCAGCCGAAAACACGAAACCGGAAAGGTTAGGCCGAAAAGATTGAACCGAAAACGTGGAACCGAAAAGGCTAGCCCGAAAAGGATAAATCGAAAACAAACGTCAAACCAAAAACGTGAAACCGAAAAGGCTCAGCCGGAAAGGAGAAGCCGAAAAGGATTGAGAACGTTGAACGGAAAAGGACCGAAAAAGACAAGCCGAAAAAGTTAAGCCAAAAACGTGAAACCGAAAAGAAAGGTTAACCCTTCTAGTACCCAGTCCCTCCGCAGAAAGAAAATGTCGCAAAAGTGTTTGTCAGCCATTGGTCGGGGTGCTACAACAGTCCATCCAAAGAATCTGAGCTCCTTGCCACACAAAGGGTGACTTGGCTTCAGAATGAATAGTGTCCCCAAANGTGAGTGATGTAATTAGGCATTTGAGTGTTGTGTCCCCAAAGTGTCCCCATTTGGGCTTTCGTACTAGGAGGGTTAAGCCGAAAAGGTTTAACCGAAAAGAACGTGAAACCGACAACGTGAAACCGAAAAGGACCGAAAAGGTTTAACCGAAAAAGTTCAGCCGATAAGGTGAAACCGACAAGGTTAAGCCGAAAAGGTGAAACCGACATGGTGAAACCGAAAACATGAAACCGAAACAGTGAAGCAGAAAACGTGAAACCGAAAAGGTTGAGCCGAAAAGGATAAACCGAACAAACGTGAAACCAAAAACGTGAAACCGTAGAAGGTTACGCCGAAAAGGTTAAGCCGAAAAGGTTAAGCCGAAAAGGTTGAGCCGAAAAGGATTAACCGAACACAAACGTGGAAACCAAAACGTGAAGCCGAAAAGGTTGAGCCGAAAAGGTTTGAGCCGAACAGGTTGAGCCGAAAAGATTAATCCGAAAAAGTTCAGCCGAATACATGAAACCCAAAATCTTAAGCCGAAAGAGTAAACGGAAAAAGCTAAGCCGAGAACGTGAAACCGAAAACGTGAAATCGGAAAGGATCGAAAAGGATCGAAAAGGATAAGCCGAAAAGGTTAGGCTGAAAAATCCAAACAAGTTAAGCAAAAAACCCGAAACCGAAAAGAATGGGCCGAAAAAATTAAACCGAAAGTTGCCGGACACCTGAAACTGAAAAGGGTAAATAAGTCGAATAGGATAAACCGAACCCAAACGTGAAACCCAAAACGTGAAACCGGAAAGGACCGAAAAGCATAAGCCGAAAAGGTTGAGCCAGACAGATTACACCGACAAAGCTAAGCCGAAGAAGTGGAGCGGAAGAGATTGAGCCGAAAAGGTTACACCGAAAAAGTTAAGCCGAAAACATGAAACAGAAAAGGCACGTAGGCCGAAAAAGATGAACCAAACAAGCGTGAAACCCACAACCTGAAACCCAAAATGATAAGCCGAAGAGGTTACACCGAAAAAGTAAAGCCGAAAAGGTTAGCCCGAAAACGATAAGCCCAGCAGGTTAAGCCCAAATGGTTACCGTATATGACACAAGATAACACACCCCCTGGACCGATTTTCAAATCTTGATTTCTCAACAACAGAAAGAGTCACGGCGCCGAAAACGGCGGCGTTGGAACCGCCTCGTCAAGATCTTTCCTAAAATGTATCGTTTCGTTTATGCATCATCTTGGTCGTGGAGTAATCGAGCATTGAAAATTGGTCAAGGGGGTGTGTTATCTTGTGTCATATACGGTAAGCCCGAGAGGATAAACCGAACACAAACGTGAACCCCAAAACGTGAAACCGAAAAGGTTCACCCGAAAAGGACAAGCCGAAAAGGTTAAGTCGAAAAGGTTCAGCCGAAAAGATCAAACGGAAAAGTTTTAGCCGAAAACATGAAACCGAAAAGGTTAAGCCGAAAACGTGAAACCCAAAACGTTCAACCGGAAAGGACCGAAAAGGATAAGCCGAAACAAGAAGCCGAAAACATGAAACTCAAAAAGTTAAGCCGAAATGTGAAACCGAAAAATTTCAACCGAAAAGGACCAAAAAGGATAAGCCAGAAAGATTACACCGAAGAAGCTAAGCTGAAAACGTGGCACGGAAAAGGTCGAGCCGAAAGGGATGAACCGAATACAAACGTGAAACCCAAAACGTGAAAACGAAAAGGACCCAAAAGGGTAAAGCCCAAAAGAATAAGCCGAAAAGAATGAGCCGAAAGGTTCAGCCGACAAGGTTAAGCCGAAAAATTTAAACCGAAATAAATAAGGCCGAAAACATAAAACTGAAAAAGCTAAGCCGAAACGTGAAACCGAAAAGGTAAAACCGAAAAGGACCGAAAGGATAAGCCGAAAAGTTAAGCCGAAAAGGACCTAAAAGGATAAGCCGAAAAAGTTAATCCCAATAGATTAAACCGGAACCGAAAAGGTTCAGCCGACAAGGTTAAACCGAAAAGGTTCAGCCGAGAACACGAAACCGAAAAGGTTAGGCCGAAAAGATTGAACCGAAAACGTGAAACCGAAAACGTTAGCCCGAAAAGGATAAACCGAAAACAAACGTCAAACCAAAAACGTGAAACCGAAAAGGCTCAGCCGAAACGGATGAACCGAAAAGGATTGAGAACGTTGAACGGAAAAGGACCGAAAAGGCCCAAGAGATCAAACCGGAAAAGTTAAGCCGAAAACGTGAAACCGAACAGCAAGGTTAACCCTCCTAGTACCCAGTCCCTCCGCAGAAAGAAAATGTCGCAAAAGTGTTTGTCAGCCATTGGTCGGGGTGCTACAACAGTCCATCCAAAGAATCTGAGCTCCTTGCCACACAAAGGGTGACTTGGCTTCAGAATGAATAGTGTCCCCAAAGCACGTGGGAACACTTTTCATACTGAAGCCAAGTCAGCATTTTTTTCCAGTACCAGGCGATGTAGTTTAACGATCCAGGGGGCATGTGGGTGGGGAGATATGGACAATAAGTCAGAGGCCTAGGGGAGGCATCACACATCATATCACACAGCGTACCCCCTCAGTCAGAGCAAAATAGACCAAGGGTTCTCACGTGCGTTACACACAGTGGAGCCTAGGGCGACTTCAGTGAGTGATGTTTTTAGGCATTTGAGTGTTGTGTCCCCAAAGTGTCCCCATTTGGGCTTCCGTACGAGGAGGGTTAAGGCGAAAAGGTTTAACCGAAAAAAGTCGCGAAACCGACAACGTGAAACCGAAAAGGACCGAAAAGATTAAGCCCAAAGAGTTCAGCCGATAAGGTGAAACCGACAAGGTTAAGCCGAAAAGGTGAAACCGACATGGTGAAACCGAAAACGTGAAACCGAAAAGGAACGAAAAGGATAAGCCGAAAAGATTTCACCGAAAAGGTTAAGCCGAAACGTGAAACCGACAAGGTCACATCGAGAAGGAACGAAGAGGATAAGCTTAAAAGGTCAAGCCTAAAAGACTAAACAGAAAAAAAAATTAAGCGGACAACGTGAAACCGAAAAGGTTGAGCCGAAAAGAATAAACAGGAGTTAAGCCGGAAACGTGACACCGAAAAGGTCAAGCCGAAAATGATAGTCCGAACACAAACGTGAAACGACAAACGTGAAACCGAAAAGGAACGAAAACGATAAGGTGAACAGGATAAGCCGAAAAGGTTAAAAGCCGAAAAGGTTAAACCGAAAAACTTCAGCCGAAAACATGAAACCGATGAGGATAAAAGATTAAACCGAAAAAGGGTAAACCAAACCCAAACGTGAAACCCAAAAGGTAAAACCGACAACGACCGAAAAGGATAAGCCGAAAAGATTAAACCGAAAGACTATAGCCGAAAACATGAAACCTAAAAGGTTAAGCCGAAATGATTCAACGGAAAAAGTTGAGCCGGAAAGGTTAAATCGAAAATGAGAAGAAACCGAAAAGGACCGAAAAGGATAAGGCGAAATGGTCAAGCCGAAAAGATTTAGTCGAAAGAGCTAAGCTTAAACATGAAACTGAAAAGGTTGAGTCGAAAAGGATAAACCGAACCCAAACGTGAAACCCAAAACGTGAAGCCGGAAAGGACCGAAAAGGATCAGCCGAAAATGTTAAGCCGAAAATATTACACCAAAAAAGTTAAGCCGAAACGCGAAACCGAAAAGGTTGAGCCGACAAGGATAAAACGAAAATAAGCGTGAAACCCAAAACGTGAAACCGAAAAGGATAAGCCGAAAAGATTACACCGAAAGAGTTGAGCCGAACACGTGAAACCGAAAAGGTTAAGCTGAAAAGGTTTAGTCGAGAGATAAACCGAAAAGCTAAGCCGAAAACATGCTACCGAAAAGGTTAGGCCGAAACGTGAAACCGAAAAGGACCGACAAGGATCGAAAATGATAAGTAAAAGTTATTACACCGAAAAAGTTAAGCCGAAAACGTGAAACCGGAAAGGTTGAGCCGAAAAGGATATAACGAAAATAAACGTGAAACCGAAAACGTGAAACCGAAAAGGACCGAAAAAGATAAGCCAAAAAGGTTTAGTCGAAAACATCAAACCGAAAAAGTTAAGCCGAAACGTGAAACCGAAACGGTAGAACCGAAAAGGACCGAAAAGGATAAACCGAAAAGTTTAAGCCGAAAATTACACTGAAAAGTTCAACCGAAAACGTGAAACCGAAAAGGTTCAGCCGAAAAGGATAAACCTAAAACAAACGTGAAACCCAAAACGTGTAACCGAAAGGTTGAGGCTTATTATTATCGCTTAACCATTTCACGGAAAAATTCACGCTTTTTTTCACGGAACAGTGAAAGAAGACCCGACTCTTTCCGCTTGCTTTAAACGTGATCTAATCGCAAAAACCCGTTCCCTTCAGGTGAATACACGCTTTGCTCGACATACAACAGGTTGATTTGGTTTCGCTCACCATAGAGCAGCGGCAAAATCACAAAGAGCAGCACCCGACACAAAGAACAGCATGCCTATAAAGACCCCGTTAACCCGGCTGGCTGTTTTGAGCTACAGGCCCAGGGAAGAGTGTCGCAACGCGGGTGTTGCTTGCGATTTTTTTCCGTTGGTGCTAGTTGGCGGCTGATTTTTCATCGTTGCGACCCCCTGGTTTGACCACGACCTGTCGAAAGGTAGACGAGCTCAAAAATCGTAGGGCGGCAGCAGCGCTGACGGCCAGCATCACATAAATGACCAATCCGAAAGAATATGCGTGTCGGAGGCCCTGCTGCTCTCCTGCTGCGTGGTGCTGTGGATTTGAGTTGCTGTCTCTCCGACCAAAAACAGGCCATCTCACCGCAAGTTTTCAAGCGGCAAGTTGGCAAGGTGACACCCCTTTCTCACACACCTTATTGAGCAGCACCCAAGCACCCAATACCTAAGAAGCAGTACAGCGCCGGGGAGTGAGTATCATATTGACAGCCGGACCGCAGGAATCAGCGCGTTGGAGGCCTTGCCGCTGCTGCTGACTCGTTCTACTGTTTCCGTGTGTGTCATGTGCGGTTGAAAAAAAAAACGACCATCAACAACAGCAGTTCAAGTCGGGGGCATCACTCAATGTCTTGGTGTGGATAAATAACGTGCTGAACCCGGCTTCTGTGGCTGGTCTATCATGGCAATAGGTCTGGGCGTGAGTCTGGCACCTCTTCTAGCGTTGTCAGTGATGTTACAGCACCCGCGGTGCGCCTGTCCGATGCTTGTGTCAAAAACCCGGAATGGGGCAAAGAGCAAGCCCCCCAAAATCTCGCCTCGCTCCTCTCACGGATTCGGAGAAAAAAGCCTCCAAATATGTTCAAGAAATCACACTTCCGTTAAATGTTCCGTGTTTTTTCTGTCGTTTGTAATACACCTGAGCCGAAAAAGATAATAAACCGAAACAAACGTGAAACCGAAAACGTGAAACCGAAAAGGATCGAAATGAATGAGCCGAAAATATTAAACCGAAACCGAAAAGGATAACCTGAAAACATGAAACTGAAAACAAACGTGAAACCGAAAATGACCGAAAAGATTTTATCGAAGTCAAAAGGACCGAAAAGGATAAGCCGAAAAGGTTTAGCCAAAAAGCTTGAACCGAAAAAAACGAAAAGTTAAGCCAAAAACGCAAAACCGCAAAGGTTGAGCCGAAAAGGATATAAAACCGAAAACAAACGTGAAACCGAGAACGTGAAACCGACAAGCCGAGAAGATTCAACCGAAACCGAAAAGGTTCAAGCGACAAGGGCCGAAAAGCAAGCCGGAAAGGGTAAGCCGAAAAGCTTACACCGAGAAGCATAACCGAAATTTTAAGCCAAAGACGCGAAACCGAAAAGGTTGAGGCAAAATGACAAACCGAGAGCATGAAACCGAAAAGGTTCAACCGAAAACATTCAATATACCGAAAAACACGAAAAAGTTGAGCCGAAAACGTGAAACCGATAAGGCCAGCCCGATGCAACCCTCCCACGGATACGCACCGAGTTCGTACGTGCGTGTATCATGAAACTGATAAGGCTTCATCTCGATATCAATCAGGTCATCATTCATAACAACTCACCTGGGCAGAGATAGTGCACTTTATCTGCGGAGAACGATCTACCTCTGTAGTAATTTGTAGAACGGCAGTCAAGCGGTAGTACGCCTAGAGGGCGAATGACGACGCCCAACAGCGATCACCCAGTTCCTCGCAAGCTCAGCAATCGACGTATCAGGTTCAGCACTCACAGGGGTTCGCACTTGGCGAGCAAAGGCACAGGATATGGCTAATTTGATCTTTCGCTTCGGGGGCGGTGTCAAGTGAGACACCTTGGTTGATGCCGAAACCCGCTTCTGACAGTCCCGCCTCTGCACCTCACTGTCTGTCTCTGTCTGCCTGTCTGCCTGTCTGCCTGTCTGTCTGTCTGTCTGTCTCTCTCTCGTACGCGCTTGGAAGGTGGCGGCGCTTCGTTGGCCTCGGCGATGACATCTGCGGGGGCGACGGGAAGGTGTGGCGGCCGCACGCCGTCCAGCTGGACCACCCCAGAGGAAGCAAGCCCCCGTGGTTGCAGTTCCGAGGGCGGTACGGGGGGACCCGCTGCATCATGTCGGAGGCGTTTTGGAGGTGCGGGGGCGAACCTCCCCGGCGTTGCAGCGCGGAGGTGGGTGCAGGAGAAGGGGACGCCGACGGGGGGCTAACTATTTCCCAGCGGGGACTAGACTAGACTTGTCGATGCTCGCGGTGCCCTGTACTGTGCGATGTTTCCACAAGCGAGTGCTGAAGTCTACGAAGCACGTGATTGAGGCATGCACCGGTACATGGTTCGGCCGTTACGGGATACGCGTTGTTCAGGCTCACCAACCGGCACCAGCGCGTGGACAGAGGGGCTGTTGCATCCTGCGAGAAAGAATTCATGCGGTTCTGTGGTCGGGAATGTTCTGCTGGTAGGGGCGGTGGTCGGAATGTTCTCATGGCGCCTCAAGAAGGAAGTTGTATTGAGCCAACCGGCTTTCCCGAAACCGACGAGTTGTGGGATATGACGGTGTCCGGGCTGGTGGGGCCGAGATATCCATGTATCGTCACACGATGCGAGAGAAAGTGATCCGTGGTGATGGCAAGAAGAAATCCAGCGCTCGAATGTGTGCGTGCGTGCTGCGAGCGCTCATCATCACAGGACAAGCCGCCAAAACAATCTCTCGCAAGATGCGTTGTCGAGAGACTTGGACGTCCAAACCACCGGCTGCGGCGGCGTTTTGTATCTTTCTTCCTTTTGGCCAGGCGAAATACCGCAGCGTGTTGGAGGAGGGACTGGTACCAGACCGAGGGGTAAGTTTCCGCAAGGGTGCGAGAGAACGTACGGGGGTGCGATATCACGTGCGTGCGATATCACCGATTGTCGTGCGAAAATCGAATTGAATTAAATCATTTCGTGCTTGTATTTTTGTCGCACCGGGACTCTGCCTCATGATTTTGTCTAGTGTTTGTGTTGAAGCACCGGTGAGTGAAAAACGGCGTGGGCCACAACAGTAGTATAGACGATGGTCCACCCGGACACACAGAGAGAACCCTGGAAAGTTGTTGACCTATAACGTTCCTACTTTTTGCTCCATTAACCGACTGGTGCGACGTGGTCACCTCGAGCTCGGATTTTTCCCGTCGGTTTCTTCCAGAAGAGGAGGGGTATACACGTTTGCATGTCACAGCAATTTCAGTCTCAAGATTGCGTTTTTTCTCGTGCACCTAGGCTACTACACAAGCAGGACACGGGAGGTCATGTTTTTTCGCCAACGAGGAGGGCACTAACTGCATGTGGCGGGGGGAGGGGCAGGACAGAGTTCGTGTACTGCTGCGACGCTCAACGCTACGAAGTTAGTCGTTGGCTGTTGCTTGGCCGCCCATCGACCGAGCCCTTGCTCTCCTCCTGTGAAGTCCCGTGGGGAGGGGGCGATACTTACATCCTTCTACCGTTTCTGACCCGCGTTTGGACAGGTGAGGCTTGGCCCTTCCCGAAGGATGCTCCACGGGAACGGAGACCGGGGTGTTTGGCTCGAGAGACACCGACAAACGGAAACCCGTGTACCCTTTCTTAACACGTGAGAGGCGCGATTTTCTTTTCCTGCCACGCCATGGTGCCACGTGTTTTTGTTTGTCTGCGACGCCATGGTACAACTACGTGCTTTGAAACCGCTTTTTTTTGTTTTCGTGTGTGTGGACGGAACGGTCAGGCTTTAAGTGATCATGACAACATGACGGGCAGATCAGGATAACAGTACAGCAGTATCATTAGGTGGTGTGGTGTGAATGATCCAATCCAAGCATCCAAACTCATTCTTGTTGTCCTTGGTCTCGGGATCAAAGCCAAAAAAATAAGTCAGAGTATGTGGTGTTGAGAGTGCTGCACTCCGTTAACAATTGGTGCCGCCGTTTCGCTGAGATGTGATCGGGGGTCATTGGCTTTCCTCGCCGTATTGATCCTGTAACAAGGATGCCTGGCGGTATCTTGCTTACAACACGTACGAGGCACGGTAAGAGGAACGACTAATTCGGCCACAGGGCAGCGCGCGAGGTGGGGAGTACGCCGTCTCAGTTGTGAACGTGACCCCACACGGTGGCAACGGTTTCTGAAACTCTTGGGGGTGTTTTTACCTGTTCTCGTTGAACTATCCGTCGCCTACATCTCTTTCAACCTGCCTTGGGACCTGAAATAAACATCGAGCTCGCCCGACCTACAAAGCATGAGCCCCCGTCCGATCGGAAATTGCCACACCCGTAGGTGGACAGGAGTGCCGGGATTGAGCTCCTCCAGACCTCGAGATCAAGACCCTCCGAAGTAAGCAGTCGCATTTTCCCTAGTGTGGCGGACTAAATTCTGGATATGTATGATATGTTAACCTAACGCCCCTACAGGAGTAGAAGCCGTAGAATGCAGTTTTGGCTCTCGATGGCTGTGTCACGAAGTCGAGATGCACTCCGTGGACGGTTGAACGAGCTTACCTTCGTGACAGAGACAGAATCGTCTACCCTTGTAGGTACTTTCCTTATTTACTCATGACACGAGTATTTAGTGGTCGTCAATGGGGGTGTCATATGGGCGGCGTTGCGTGGAGCAAGAAACACGACCACCTTGACACCGTGCGCGAAAACCAAGATATGGCGCGCGGCAATCTCTTAAGAAACCGCTTGTTTGTCTGTGCTGTTGCCGGTAGGTTTGGTGGCAGGGCCAAGTAGTGGGGTTTTCGAGGTTCTCTATAATCCGTCGCGTGTGTTGTCCACCAATTCGCGTGACCCCACAAGAGCACGGCGGCTGTGGATTTGATCCTGCCTCAGGCGTGGCTCCATCTGATCTGCTTTGTCCGATCGCTACCGTGCATCAAACGCTTTTGTGCACGAATGCAGGACGACTGGCCGCGTGTGGCTGGCCGGTTGGGGCTTCCTCCGAGACTTGGACGGGGGCTCGACAGACAGTCGCGGTAAGAACAGCCCCCCACCCCTCCCAACACGGTTGATGCCCGTCAGGGAGGGAGTAATTCAAGACGAGCTCTACGTATATAGCAGCCCGGGGATAGCCCCGGCCTCAACTGAAGCCTTTTTCTCTCTCTTTTTTCCCGTGGCGGAAATTGTACTGCTTGAAAACGGAAGCGGCGGTGGGAAAAATTGAGGATATGCCAATTCCCGAGGTGTTGTCGGAGGTTCGAGATCGGGGTACGGTACAGAAAGAACCCGATTGAGTGCGGAAAAGGTCAGAGGTAGAAGACCTGTCGTGTCTGGGGTGACGGCGCGTGCACTGCGTGATGAATCTAGCTGGCTCTTGTCGAGAGCGTGTTGCACATAGGAGTGACTCAAGTTCCTCGTATCAGAGACTCACGTTCATTGTATTAGAGATTGACAGACAGACGTGAGCAAGAGGCAAATCATGCTGGACCGAAGTCTGTCTACATATCATGGACTTTGTTCAATTTGTCTTTTCCGTGAAATTGGAGGAACTTCATTCCTCTCTCGGCGCACCACGGGCCAGCATTTCAGGTCCACCATCTCGTTCTTTGCTCGCCCTGTCACTTCAAGTGCAATCGACCGAGGCCGTTGCCGCTGTCTTCGGTCCCTCTGCACCCAGTGCTTTCGGGCTCTGCACTCCCAGTCAGTGCTTCAATCAGTCAGAGCTCCCTTTTGGCGCAGCATTCTGCACCTCGCACGCTCCCTCTTTGTTCGCACTCATCGATCAGCAGTCATCCTCGCATGCCCCGCAATCAACCATCATCGGTGCTGTCATCCACATCATTACCCACGCGCTTCTGCCGGCAGATATCCCTCTCTTTCCGTGTCCCTCTCTTTCTCTCTCTCACACGCTCTCTCTCTACTCTTTTTCTCGCTCTCTAATGTGTTACATACAGCAGTAGTCACCTGCTCCGTAGTCCAACAACTCAGTCGCTCGGTGACAATCTTCTCGTTTCAATCAGTAACTTTGTAGCTCAGTCTCAGTAAAATCCATGTATGTTTACGCACACACAGTGGAATCCACACAGCAAATCCACGTGTACGCACACACTGCAATCTATGTGTACGCACATACAGGATTTGAGTCTTTGATGTGTCTGCAGTCATCCGCTGCGCGGGCCAGATATTGCGCAGTGGATCCATGTGTAGCCACACACAGGAAGGCACGGAGAAGGCGGAGTTTATTCGATCTTGAGTCGTCGTCAGCTCGTCGCCTCTGCAATCGCAAGATGTCAACACCAAGATATGACAATCATGGGTGACGCTGCTTCTCGACGCCGCCCTCACACGTTCGGTTGCACGCACACGCTACTCACTCCTCAAGCTCTCCCACATCACACTCTTACTCAGCCTTCGTTGAGTATCTCTCCTGCCCTTCTTTTCTGTAGATGTCGGAAAGGCGCAACAAACGTCTTTCAGACGGTTGCCTCTCCTGGCACCACAAGCGCAAAACTTCCGACTACGTATTTGGCGAAGTCCTCGAGAAGTGTGTAGACGCCGATTGTGACGGGGGCGACGTGACCCGTTGCTGCGCGACCTTCGGCGCTTGCGCGAATTACGCCAAGAACGACTGTGAGATTTCCGTGCTATCACTGGCATCTACCTGCACTACCTACCTAGTGGACATCACGCCCGGGATCCCCTGCCTCGGCGTCCAGTTCGGGGTTACTTAACTGCTGTTGTGTAGCCACCCGCCGTTCCGTAGCTTTCGACGATTTGTTACTGGGGGTGTCTCTGGCATAGCCCGTCAATCAGATTGTCGTTCGGTTCGACGTTCTTTTTAAAGTTTTTTTAGCCATGGTTCACGTTAGAAACTCATCTCACCAACATCGTGAAAAGCACATCACACGCAAACATCACGTGACAAATTCCTCTCGGGATCGGTGAAAAGCCGCCACGTTATATGCATTCAGCCGGTCATGCCAAAACACATGTGAACGTCGGGAAAAGCACGTGACACAAACATCATTTCGTCGGTGCCCACGTCTCATCAGTCATGTCTATATTAGCACAAAAACGTGTCTTCAGCACAAAAACAGATATCTTGGAATCGTTTCTTCTCTAAAGCGTGGCGGCGGAAGCCGCCGAAACCCTTGTACCCATAGTCTTTTTCATTGGTATATCTTTTTCCAATCTAGAGTTGCCTCGCATAGCGTGAAGGGGCTAACAGAGTGGCCTAGACTATCTGTCGTCGACTTTTATTGGCTTGCGGACCCTTGGGGTCCATTTTATATTTGTATATCTTTTTTGGGTGGTAAGTTAGCCTGTGACCACGGGAATCGACCCCGTCAAGTGTTCAGACTAGTAGTATGGACAGAAGAAGGTACTGGGCAGAGAGAACGGAACGGTTTTTAATGTTAAGACAACAACAACAACAACATAGTTGACATCTGAATCTGCGTAAGCCCTTCAGAGGTCTGTAAGATCTGTACCCCGCCGAGTACAGATACAAGGAGACCGAGGGCAGTCCCGATGGGGTAGTCGCCAGTGTGGGAAGGAAGATGTTGGTGGAAAATCGTTTTCGAACGTACCGACATAAGTCTGCAGAGCGATGTGATCTAGAAACAAAAGGCTAACTAACCGCACCACAACGAGAGGTATTTTTTCTTCACACACACACACAGCCGCAGGCGAGACAGACAGCGAGCAGTCAGCTGGACACCGACAGAGGGTGGGCTGCAAATCTTCGGCTTTCTTTTCGTTTCTCCGTCTCTCTCTGCATACATGCGATCTTCCTGCGTTCTTGCATGGAGCACGGATGAATATTGTTGTTGTTGTTGTTGTTGTTGTTGTTGTTGTTGTTGCCTTCACATGAAAACCGTTCCGATCTCCCTCGACCCAGTACCTTCGTATGTCCGTACTGACACAACACTCGACGCGGTCGATTCTCGTGGTCGCAGGCTAACTTACCCTAAAAATGCACACTCAAAGAACCTGGCCCCGAGGGGTTCGCAAGTCAATATAAATCAACGACAGATATCCTGGAGTCCTCCACTCCCTCTGCGGGCCATGCGAGGTAACAACTGAGACTAGGGGTCACCATCACGGGCCGGAGAGAAAGAGGTGCACCCCCTTGGTTCAATCTTGGTACTTCACAACGCAAGCAGAGACAAGGCCATCTGGCACAGAAAAGGAGAGAAAAAAAAGAAAACAGGGAAAATGAGAAGAAAATAAAAGGAAAGAGTACGGAAAGAGAAAATGCAATGAAAAAGAGCGAGGACAAAAGGGAACCAGGCCGAAAATAACAAGAAATAAGAGACAGAGAAAGGCACACGGTGGAGAGACCACTAACGAACAAGCTAACACGCAAACATGGCCACCAACCAGGGATACATTGTAATGGTACGTCATCACTAGTGGGGGGTTGCTGCAATGGCGCAGCGTTGGGGGGGGGGGAATTGGCTAAAAGAAATTCAATCCGGCACGTATCGCGCCACTCGGTCCGTCTCTTCTCGTTTGCTTTTTTCCCTCGCCGTCTCGTCCGTCTCCTGCCCCCCTCCCGCCCCATTGGTTGTTGGCTTGTGGTTTCGTTTGAGCGCTCGTTTGTCGGCTGGCCTCTTCTTCTTTCTCGTGCCAGGAGGTCATGAACCTCTCAGCTCCCTGTAGCACCGCCGCATGCCAGAGTGCTCCTCCCTCCACCTCCGCGGCTTCCGTCCACTTTAACTTCGGTGTCGTGTCTTTCGGCACCGGGATTCCGAGACAACATGGATCGGCTTTCGTAGATCTGTGGTTGGCCCCGAATGCCTTCAGGTCGTCGAGCACACACTTCGGCCACTTCTGTTCCGGTCCCCCCCTACGTCGCTTCTTTTCCCCTGCCAGTTCGCCGAGCATCAGTCGTTTCGGGAGTCGCCCGTCCGGCTGCCTTGCCAATGCTCCCGCGAACAGTAGGCGTCGTTGACGGATCGTGGCTTCAACGCTCTGGCATTCGACCCTCTTCAGCGTCTGAGCGTAAGAGAGCTGCCGGTAGGTGTCTTTCTTGCGCTTGTACCCGATAACTCGAAGGAGCAGTCGGTGGTGTATCGACCGCAGCGTCTGATAGTGGCCGCTGAGTGGTGACCATGTCATGCAGCCGTACAGCAGCACCTCCGTCGCCTCCGCCTAGAGGAGGCGGACCTTGAGTCGGAATGGCGCTTTTGGTCTGTCGAAGCGCTCCCGGCCATATCGCCTGAGGCACGCCCACGCTCCTCTGCTCCTGTAGTTGATCTCCCGGGTGAGGTCGCCATGTTCGTTGACGAGGCCACCGAGGTACCGGAACTCGGTCGTCTGGGCGTATTTCTGTCCCGCGGCTTCGATGGTCAGTGGTGGAGGCGGGGCGGGCTGTGATGTTGTAGTCGGCTTGTCCTTCGCGCGCATCAGGAGCGTCTCCGTCTTCTTCTCCGACACCGTTACCCCGAACTCCCCGAACATCTCAACGATTATGGTCATCATTCTCGCCACTTCTTCTGCAGGCCTCGATACGACGCGGGCATCATCGGCATCCAGCATCCCCCATACTGCCCTCCGAACTCGGTCAAGGGGTGTCTCCTCCCCCCCCCCCGCTTCCGTCTTCCCCTCCTCCAAGCACACCAGGCTCCG
>CACKRE030003299.1:135150-159791 GCA_902602495.3 Ectocarpus sp. CCAP 1310/34
CCCCCCCCCCCCCCCCCCCCCCTGTTGCCCCACCGAATCATAGCTGTTGCGATATCTGCATCGACGTCGTACCTGTGCCCTCGCCGTCGCCTGTACCGTGGTGATGACACCGATCACCTCACGCGCAAACGCCTCCTGCAAAACCTGACAAGATAGAAACGACCGGTATTCGACATTATCATTGCACGATACTTTTGCTAGACCGAGGGTTGGTTCAACACTGGCAGAAAGGGCGAGAGAGGATTAGAGAGAGGGGGAGGGGGGGGGAGAGAGACAGAGCGGGAGAGAGAGAGTGAGACAGACAGACAGACAGACAGAGAGACAGAGACAGAGACAGACAAGACAGACAGGTAGAGAGACAGACAGAAACAGAGAGAGAGAGACAGAGAGAGACAGACAGACAGACAGACAGACAGAGACAGAGACAGACAGACAGACAGACAGGTAGAGAGACAGAGAGAGAGAGAGAGAGAGAGAGAGACAGAGAGAGACAGAGAGCTTCGCCGGAAGCATGGGCAAGGGCAGCACTACATTCGCAAGCGGACAGAAACCCTTCAACCACGCCCGCACACAGAGAGCGACCACAAGACGCCGTCGGCGGCAGCGAGGGCGGACGACTCCAGCGACATGTGTCGAGAGACACAAACTCAAATATACCACAACCTCTTGGCGCGTCTAACGATCCCACGCGAGGTTTCAGCGCGGCTGGGCGTCTGCATTTCTTCTAAAGTCGCATGCCGTCCCCTACTAGAGTTGTTTCTTTGTGGCCGTTTTGCCTGGGGTTTGAGAGCCTCCTCGGTCGCGGAATCCATGATGTCCCCCTGTTCGCGCCCTCTCCTCTTGACTCCTTCCAGCACGGAAGCCGCCGTAGACACGACTCGAGGGAGAGCCTTTTTCAAGGCCGACGCGTAAAGCTGGGTTCGGAGCAGCTCCTGCAAGAAGAGCAAGGGGAACTAGACGTTAAGAAAAGGTGGTTCATGGATAAACAGGCATGTCGTGGGCAAGCAAAATCGTAGGCCAAAGAGTGGGTGCGCCACGACCTCTCTGTTGTTGGTGGCAGCTTCTTACAACTCCACTTAGTCTTTGCAAGTTCTGCCGGCTCTGCCCTTTTTATGATGTGCGATGTCTTCCGTCGGGAGGACAACCACGGATACATGCGTCACACCACTGGCACTGTGCACCATTCAAAAGGGTTGGACAGCCACTCAACAAAGGAAGGACGACCCCGGAACCTTGCTCGAAGTAGACGCTATTTAAAAGCCCCCGCGCAGTTCGGTGGCGCTACACACGCGCTCCGACTCATGCGTCCCCATCGTCAAAGGCACGCACTAAGTAGACACCATCGGCGATAAACAACCAAACAGAATAGCGTCTCAGTTTTGCAAAACCTGAAGCGAGGACGGCGCTCGTTGGCGCTCGTCTTCCGGCAGCCGGGAGAGCGCTATTCGTCGGAATTGCTCCGGCTCGACAAGCTTCGAGAACACGCCGTCCAAGTCGTGACGCGCGGGACCGTTGCCGAGCGACCCGTTCGATGAAGCAGCTAATACGCTCTCTCGTAGAGAGGAGAACAGCGCTTTCAAGCTCCCGGCTTCGCTCGCTTGCTGAAAGGGCTTGTGTGCAGAGTAGGCGTGCAGGTCCGAGCGGGCAAGGACAAGAACGGGAACTCGGAGTTTGAGTAGCGTGGAGGACAAGGATGGCTGTTTGAGACTGCCTCTGCCACGATGCCCTTGCTTGTGACGCAGTCTTTTGGCGGGGCGGCGGCAGGCCCCACACGTTCCAACGCAGGAAAACAAATCCATCGCAAACGAATACCAGAATCCAAAAAACACTACAGACAACACATCACCGGGCCTCGCGCGTGAAAAGAAAGTAATTACGTGTTCCTTCCAGGCTATCACCGCCAGTAGGCGGCCTTGCCGCAGGCGAGCTTGGACAGCTACGGGCAGCTAGTTTTAAGCAAAACGCATCGCAGCCTCAAGACGTGAACCAAAGCCATGACTCTGGGCAGCGCTCGCCTGGTCTTGAGTCCTGTTGTCGGGCGCTTCCTTGTCGTCGTACAGGCCGGCCCGACGTAAATCGATGCTTTTCGCGGCCTTCTTTGGCACTCCTCCCCCTCCTGTTGTTGCTGCTACTGCTCCCTTGCCAACCTGCTGCGTATGTCTGCGGCGGCTGCCAGTGATTCTTCTCTTCAATGCAGCCATCTCTTTGTTCGCTGCTGCCGTTCGCGAGCGGAAAAAGCGTCGGTTGTTGCACCAACACTCGAGGTTGGTAAGCGTTTGTTGGTTGGGAGGTGGGCTCGCTGCCTACATGCCGTGGGAGGGATGCGGCGGTAGGCTAGAGGACCAACGACGAATATCCTCGTGTACAGCAGGTGGACTACTACAACGGCAGGTAAGGCGACGATTTCAACCTTTGGAGATACCCACTGCTAGCCAAGCTACAGCTAATCGTTCACAAGTAGGGCCGGTTGCCCTCACGTCAGTGCACACTGTGCCAGACTGCCCAAAGGAAATGGATAGGATTTGCGCACCGGGATCGGCGCGCAGACCGTTTTCAATAGCCGATTCCGCCTCGGCTAACTCGTCCGATGCGATGAGCGCCTGTGCCAAGCGATAGAACCCTGCCGCCGCGAATGAATCAAGGGGACATGCGAGGCGCCAAGGTGAAACGCGATGCTGGTTAGTTAGCGGATCCATTCTGTGCGTATCTAACACTGCCGCCTGGACGTCTGCTGTCCCCGCGATACACGTGCATGCCCAGATATTTGTATAAGAACAGCGTGAGAAACGACCTCCATACTCGTGCCAATGCATGTTCAGGACCCTTGACAATACCCTGATCACATCCCACAGCAGTGTAGATGCCCACGCGCTCAAGAACTGCCCTAGATACCTTTCGTATATCCCGGCTCTAGCTCGACACTTCTCCTGGCGTCGGCGGCAGCCAGAGCCCAGGCGCCAAGACCACCGTGGGCTGCACTGTCGAAGGCACGACGCACATTCAGTGTTTCAGACTGGGAAGCTCTGGGGAGGGGGGGCTGCAGCAAGCGAGGACAGCACGTGACACATCTTAGGTCTCTACATAACTTCAGCGACAAGTCCATGCGGATATACCTGTCAGCAGAACATCAGCGGACTGCTGTGGTAACCAGAAGAGGAGGTCCAGTCTATCTGTCTCTGCATTTGATTGGCGTGAGGCACTCACCTCCTGTTGCCGTACAAGACGTGGTTCGACGCACTCAAGCTTATGGCCTGGCTGTAGCACTCAACGGCTTCTTTGTGTCGCTTGGCCATGAAGTGCTCGTTGCCGCGTCTGTTGTTGCGCGCACCGGCGGAACGGCGTGGTCTTGTTGGCATATAGTCTATACTGATGCAAGGCTTCGTGAAGCACGTGCGAACTTGGCTTCGAGGGGCTGTCTCTTTCTTTCTTACTTCTCTCTCTCTGCTGTGTTCAACTTGCTGCTGTCCCTCTCGATTGACTGCTGCACCGCTGTGAGCCTGAACATTTCATGTAGCAGTTGGGGTGTGGGATGTTCAGCGATATACCAGGTATTCCTGACGCAGAGCGAAGAGACTAAGGACACCACGACGACTTCTGTCGCTCGTGCGAAGATCAACTCACACAATATCAATGCCTCTATCGCTACAATCGGTGTTGGATGGCGGCTGCGCTACTGCTGTAGAGGTCAAGCAATCCCTGCTGCTCTGTGTGAGTGCGGAGGGTTTAAAGTACTCTCGCTGTACACAGCGATCAGATCCGATCCGTGATATTTGACAAAGAGAATACTCACTGCTTGATAGCTTCCGCATTCTTTTCGACTTGTGCAGGATTCGATGCGTCGGCTTCGGATAGGACCTCCATGCTAGAGGTGTCCAGCGCTATCCCGGTACGCCCAGGGCAATGGGCAATATGGGTTGGATCCGCCCGCTTTCGCAGGAGCTCCGTGGGTGGAATACCAATAACAAGAAACGGTAGAGTTGTGAATCGGTACGAAAAAACGATATATTTTACATCGGCTGCGCAGCAGCCGATATAACGATATTTTCTCCGATATATCGCCTACGGCGATATATCGGAGAAAATATCGGGCGAGCGCAGCGAGCCGTGATGGGGGCGAGCGAAGCGAGCCCCCCCATCGGCCCCCCCCGGCTGGTGAGGGGGCCTCGCCGGAGGCGCCGCCGGAGGCAGAAAATTTGGTGCATTTTCCTTTCATTTCCCGTCAAAATGGGCCCAAATGCGGCATCAAAAAGGGCTTGACTTCAGCTGCAAACATCGCACGGAATGTAGAAAAAAAAAAAAAAGATTAAGATTGATGTATTGTCGCGTATCCTCAGCAGTACCCTCCTTCGGTCTCTCCCTGTGTCTACTTCCCGGTTGGTTCTGGACATGGTGCTGTTGTCTGCTGTTTCTGCGCTGCTGTGCTGTGTGTGTGTGGCGTACAGGGGCTCCGTACTGCTGCGCATACCCTAAATTTGATTCACGGAGCCCCTAAGAAAACATCGGTCGGAACATCGGCACGAATTTTCGATACCGATATCGATATATATCGGACGATATATATCGTGTACATCGTTCCGATTCACAACTCTAAGAAACGGGGATACTCGGGTACTCGCACGAGGGGCATGAACGATTGAATCTCACGAGTGACGTCCGTGTGTTTGTCGGGGTACGATCCTTAAAAATCTCGAAGTAACCGGCTGACTCCAGGATTCGTCTGGTTCGCCTGACGATCAATTGTTCATCGCACGGAACACAACCAACGGCGCTTGAGACAGATTCTGCACCGGGGATTGTTGCTGCGTTGTTGTTGTTGTTGTTGTTGTTGTTTTGTCTTCACATTAACAAACCGTTCCGATCTTTCACTACCCAGTACCTTCGTATGTCCGTACTGATCCAACACTCGACGCGGTCTATTCCCGTGGTCGCAGGCTAAGTTACTCTAACAAGGTACACTCAAATTAAATGGCCCCGAGGGGCCCGGAAGTCAATAGAAATCAACGACAGATATTCTGAGGATGGCGTGGCCCCGACGCTCGCCAAAACAGTCGGGGCACCAAGGGGCACACACACTTACTTCTCCTACCTCCTGGTTTCTGCTTCGACTTCTCTGAACAACATGCTAACCTGTCAGGCACACCCCCTTAGGTGTCAAGACAGGGAACCCACGTCAAGACGGGGCCCTCTGTACGGCCTCCCGACCTCCCGATAACTATTACAGCAGAGGGGGAGGGGGGGGGGCGTACTCTTATGTTTTGCATGTCTTAGCGGTTAGACCATTGACCACGCGTCCTCGAGAGGACGGAGCATTGTTCCCACAGGACCGATCACCGATGGCCAATCGTTCCTAGAGGGGGGGTAGATCAATTGCAGCATATTGTGAAGGGTTACTTCGTCGGTCATCCAGTAGTACGTTTGTTCGTCATAATGCGTATGCTCCAGTTCTCCTCCTCGAGCCCTACATGACCCGTGTCCAGAGGCCCGCCAGCGTCACTACAGAAGGTACACAGGCACACGCACACGAACCGCATGAAGCACCCGTGCAAGCACACACAAAAACACACACGGCCAGCTGTACGATAGCCACGACGACGTGGTTGCACGATATTTTCATTTGGCCGGTCAGGCGGGGCACGATAGCGCCATCGATGATGCTCACCAACAAAAACCCCCACACAAAATAGCACCAAGCACGCTTGGTTAAAACTTGAAGGGCTTGTCCTGCCCCACGTCCTTGTGAGGCACCTCATCCACGGGGCCTTCATCCGGTATACTGATGGTGCCCTGGGCGATAGCATCTACCAGCCACTCCTGAGAGTCCTCCTGCGGGATCGCTTCTAGCACCTCTCCCTGAACGTCCCCCTCTACCTCCTCTATCAACTCCTCCAGGAAGTCGGGCGTTTGTGGCTCCACAGACGAGCGCTTTCCCTTGAAGAGATGCACCTTGGAGGTGATCTTTCCTTCTTGCCTGATTGCACAATGCAAGTTAACAGCGAAGAGGTCGGGAAAGAGGGAGGGAAGGCGGTGGGGGCGAGCTCAACTCTCCACACAGACCTTCAGCCGAAAACACCCGCAGTGCTGGTCCCTTGAACCCCCCCCGGACTATACATGATAGTCTGGCGCCTCTTGGGCTGCGAGCTTCATTGCAGGGGGGGGAAATATCATTGCTCGCCGATAGTCATCCGCAACAGTCTGGGTCAAGGGATGGAAAATTGAAGAGGGCGTGATATAAAAGCACTGCAAGTGCCTGCGATATTTTTCGCCGGTCTTGGAAGGCAACACTCACGTGAGCGAGCCCCCTTCCCACTCGTCGCGCTCGAACAGCTCCTGTATCCGCTCGGGGTCCCGATAGTCGGCCATCAAGTACACCCCTCCGGGCTTCAGCACACGGGCCACCTCGTAGGACACCTGGCCGCGGTAGTGGCAGTGCGGGCAAAAAAGCAGCAATCGCTTGACAAGGGCAGGGCAGACTCTGGTGACACCGGCGTTTGTGGATGAGAACTGCCGGACGAACTTTTTGCCTCGTCCGGAGAAAACAAGTATAGATGACAAATGTAACGGTCGGTCAACGTAAAATAGCTGATGCCACACAAAAAACAAAAAATCTCCTGCGCATGCTCCTGTGCAGCGTTCCGCCTGTGTCACCGACTGACACGTCAAACATGTACTTAACACCAAGAGGGGGTTGAATTGGAGCCAGAATAATGGGACGAACACACACACATAAGCAGCAGGAGGGGGGGGGGGGGCACACTCGGCGGGTCAACCCTGCTTCGCCCATGAGGGGGTGCCGTACTCTACCACGGGTCGAGACCACAGCCCGTCCACAACAATTTGTCTTCTATATCCAAGAGACCTATCAAGTTTGACGATGGTAGTTGTTCTACTGGTGAACAACGCGAACACCTGACACAAAAAAAACAGGTGGAATTTATGCGGTGTTTTCTTGTGTTTGCAGCGGCTTCGCCGCGAAGCACGTCGGAAAAGCCATTGGTTCACGGTTGATAGGGAAAATACGAATACATGAATAAAATAAAATAAAAAGTGCCATCATCTCGCGTGCAAGCCGAAATTGGCCATCGCCAGACATTAACTAGCTACAGCGAACGACCATTACCACGGGCATTCGACGCCTGAAAACTAACACCACCCACCGGTCATCGAGATAGTATTGCAATCGTTAGGGCGCCAGACCAGGTGAAACGCAAAACGAAAAAGGAACCAATTTGTTGTTTTTCTTTGTGGAAGAAACAAGGAAGAAAAGAACGCGTTCTAATCTGTCGCGTTGTTTTATTACCATAGCTCAGACTGATGTTTGATATCCTCCCGTGTGCATCATACACCATTTTTGTTGGCAGCGTCTGTAGACCTGAACGCTACCGTAGCAGCCCTTGTAGTGGCTGCTGAGGTAGCCGCCAAAGTAACTGCTGAGGGCAGTGTTCGGGTACAGATGATGCCGAAAAAAAATGTGTTGGATGCCTCAACGTAATGCGCGCGAGGACGTCAAACATTAGTCTCAGTGAGGCAAGAGACATGACAAGTATCGATTTGAAGTACCCGACATGTCGTTGGTGGGCATGGCCGTATAACTAGCTGTGCAGGGCAGCGCCACTTAAGGCTTTGGGTTCACAAAAGCAAGAAAAGACAGCCGTTTCGCCTTGCTGGAATCAAGATCGCGATCCTACGCCACAGATCTCCACAAAAGTGCTGTCGAGTGACCACCCACCCACCTTTGCCATCATGACGGAGAACTTATCGTTGTACATGACGGAGTCAGTGAGACCCTTGTCGATCACAGCATCGAAAGAGCCCGTCTCGAGCTCCGCCATATCTCTGGCGTCCATCACCTTGTTTGAAACCGTACGGAAACACTATCAAGTGTTGTCTGATGGGGCATATTGCAGCAAAAGGTGTGGCGTGAAATCCTGTCAGGTCTGAACAATACCTGAAGTCTAGTCTCCTCGGTTGAATCAGTGTAGCTCATTCGGCCAGATAGAAACATGAAATACGTACCATACAGCAGTAATTACCAATATCCAGGATTGTTGGTAGTCATATTCTCAGACAGCATGCCGAGCACGGCTGTGAGCAGTCTCCGGCCGACGACAAATGAGTCACATATTACTTCTCTTCTGGTGTGATGCGAAAAAAACACCATTCGGAGGGACTAGATATTAAATACCAGCGCGTGAGGGCACTGCTGTGCATGACATCATCATGCAACAAGCGAGATGCACACCCACGTCTCGTGTGCTCGGGGGGGTTACGGCGGCACTTGCACAGGATAAAACCGTACCATACAACGCAGAAACATGGAGACGTTCCAACAAAAAAAGAGCACCTTCCACTCCATCCCGGGCTTGTCGGCATGCGCCGATTGCATAGCCTCGATCACGGGGTTGCAGAAGTCGATGCTCACAATGTCTCTGCCGCCAACAAAAACAGAAAAAGAGGGTTGGGCATGAGAGAGCGCAAAGAGATGTGGTGGTTCTGACGTTAGCGAAAGGAGCGGAAGCCAACGGAGCTTCGACTTGAGATTTCCTGACAAAGCCGGTTTGATTCCCGACTACTGATGCCTACAATAGTCGCACATTTGCTTGTTCATTGGCCGGCCGCATTTGTTGTTTAGCCAGTGGATCCAGATACACGTGCCTGACGTGACTTCGCGCCGAGGAATGCCACCCCCACCCCGAGTTTGGCGACCGGACAACCCAGCTCTTCAGAGTACATGTGTACGTGTAGAAGCGATGCTTCCGAATCTTGTTTTGGGCTTGCCGGCTCTGGTTTTCACCACGCGCTGAACATTTCTTGATGCGTACACTTGTGAGAAAAAAGAATACCAAGGGAACATGTCAAGCCACAATACAGCTCTCACTTCCATCCGTTCTCCCACATCTTGGGCGACACCTCCGAGTTGCCGCACCCCAGCACCAACACGCGGCCCGCCCTCGCCCCGCCGACGTGAAGGTTCAAGTAAACCGCCAGCCTCGAGTAGCCGAAGAACCAGTCGTACGACTCTCCGTCCTTAAGGCTTCCAGCCTCTCCCCTACCGTTGATACCGCGCGTGACGCATGGGCGAACGCATGAACCACCGCAGCACACACGCACACGAAAGGCAGGAGAAAATTCAAGGGAATAGGGAGCGAATAGGATAAGCATCCCATTCAAAAGACAGGCCTGACCGCAAGTTTGTCTCGCACAGAGCCAAGGTTTTGAAAGCATGCAGCCAGAGAAAATCACGACACCTCGAAATGTGCTTGACTACAGACGCCATCTGAGTACTCCAGAGAGACTACAACACGCGAGGGGGTTGACGGCGACATTAGAGGCAAAATAACCTTGAGGTGTGAGATAAGATGGCACGGTGTGGCCGGACTCCTGCATGTAGACACGGCGCATCTAGACAGCAATGTGCTGAGGGAAGCTGAGAGGCCGAGCCACTCTCCGGGAAAACGACATTCAACACTTGAACCGGTTTGGGCTATATGCACGAGCGGCAGAGTGGAGGTTGTGTCCTCCGTACACGTAGCTGATCTTTTTCCGATTTAGATGCAACAGCTTGTCTTCCACTCTTTTTTTTTTCAAACAACCAAAACCGACAACCAAAAGACACGGCAATCGCCTCCGTAGGACGATAAGCCTAGGGGGCAAGGCACGATCATGGCCGTAGGGATGTGGCGCAACCTGCAGGATAACTAATGTGACGTAGGCATTGTATCACCGAAACCCTGTCAGCTGAATACAAGCACGTACCGCTAGTCTGGTGTCAGGAGTACAACGACTTGCATACTGTATGCAACTTGTTTGCGAGAGGTCATAAGCAGCTAGCCGTATGGAATGTACATAGCGAGGCACTGCACAGGAGTACACTGGCTGTTGCCGGCATCAAGTTACAACACGGAGAAGTAGGTGATGCTGTACGCCGGGCAGCTCGACGAATTGTTTCTGCAACCTACAGCAGTAGTACGTACCGCAGTTGCGCTGCACTCGTGGACTGTGACAAGTTTCAGGTGCGCGTACATACGCATCAACTTCAACACCACGAAGACTACACATGGGCAAAGACCATTAGACTACTGCTGTAGCTGCAAAATTAAGGCTTCAAAGACGCGCAAACTCAGGATGCAACGGAGTCAGGAACACCTCAGATTGAAACAAACCCTGCGCTCCAACCACTGCTATCAAAATATTTGAACGGGCAGTCCTTCCTCCTCCTCACCCGGCGTAAAATTCGTCCCAATACTCAGCATATGAATAGGCCTCTCGATGCCTGATGATGTCGATCTCCTTTCCATCGGGTCCGAGGGCACTCCGTCTCGAGTCTCGTCGGGGGCGGCAGTAATCGTGCGCCGAAGAGGCGGGCGAACCTCTAACAGTTGGCAAGCCATTGCAGCCTCGTTTTCGAAGCGTACCGCGGTTCGTGGGGCCTGACGACGGAAGGATGAATCCCCCAACGCACGACACGGCCGCCAACAACGCAGGAACGCAAAGCCGTGAGCCTGGGGCCATGGTAGGTGGTTGTGAAAAATGCCACGCGCGGTGAGATGACACACTGATCGTTAGTCGTCCGGAGGGGGGGATAATGACGCGTCCCCTGTACCAGAACGCTATCAAATACTGAACACCACAGTCTCCCATGCTACGTGCTGTGTAGCACGCAGCACAGCCACCGGCAGCCGGGTAGGAGCTGCACGCACGCTTCAGCGTAGTTTCTAGGCGATCAGCGGATGCGAAAAGAGAACACAGTCTGTAAAAGGTATGTTATGGACACAACCATGATTGAAAATGCCTCCCGGAACAATCGTATATTCGCCCCGCTGGGGTGCTGCTCGAGTCGCTGCTGTATATCTTTGAGTCTATATCTTTTGTGCGACGGTGTACTGCTGTAGACTCGAAGATATTACTTCACAAAAAGCGCTGCATTCGGCAATACGCAGGTGACCACAAAGGGGAACGGAAGCCTAGGCCTAACAAGAAGTCGCAGCACACCGCCACGAGCCGAACTGGCAGCAGCAAGCAGTCGTTTCGGATCGCAAAGAACATAAGGTGGGTGATGCTGGAGCGGTGGGAGAATCAACCAGCAGCACCTTGTTGTCGTGGCAACCTTGTGGGCAAATGATTTGTTGTTCGTGGCCCCTGTTGAGAAGCACAATGACCACTACACTACTAGTCGCAGCACAATGGAGTGCAGCGACTAGTTTTCTAGTGGTCATTGCGCTTCTCAACAGCCCCAACAAGCCAATCGCAAGGACAGCTACGGTGCCTCTTCTAGGTTATAACTTTTGTTTCCTCATTGCCTGCTTGCGTTACACCAGATCTCTGCCTGGTATGTAACTCCCCTACCCTGCTTCTCGCACAGAGATGCCACAGGAGCACTTAGCTCCGGTTGCGGAGGCGAAGGAGACGCGCGTTTCGGAGAATGAGAAGTCTCTTGGCGCCCCGCTCCGACTCATGACTCAGTTCTTGAGGGCAGTGTCCGAGAACCGGATGGAGCAAGCTCTGGCACTTGCACAAACAAGTACGTGAAAACTGCAGAATACGCGCAGACCTACGCACCTACGCACCTCTGCTACCTACCGTATATTTCGCAAGCATACATCAAGGAACATCATGCGGTGTGTGACGCTAACTACTGTACACTACAGTACTAGATCGGGAGGTGGAATAGTTTTTTGTTGAAAAACGTACCTGCAGTAGGCTCGTGCGTTGCTACCATTGGCCCGTTTACTACACAGCAGTATTACAATATATATTGATTGAGGTGTGGGGGGCACCAATCAATATGACTCCGGGGGGGAGGGAGGGGTGTGGTATAATAAAAAATAGGGCTAGCAGCTATAAAAACAAATGTCTCTGCTATTGTGCTTCGCTTGTTGGTTCGAGCTTTGATCGAGAAACCTCACAAGCGTTCAAGCGTGTGATGGGTAACCAGCCTAGCACGGGAGCCACTGGTCGCACACTAGGCCTTTGCGCACAAAGTGTAGAGAGGCGTACAGCAGTACATGTCGCACCAATAGTGGTGCGTAGCAGCGTCTGTGTGTTGTTGGTGTCATGTGCCCCTCTCCGCGGAAAGAGAGAGAGAGAGGCCGCTGCTGCTGCTGCTGCTGCTGCTGCTGCTGCTGCTGCAACCAAATCTTGATCTTTCTTCTCGCTTCCTCCGCCGATAGCTAACAGCAGCAGTGTATGGCACACCCTTCTCCCGCCGTCTCGCCGTCGCTGTGGTCTTTGTGTCTCCCTCTCCCTGTTTGTCCATGTCTGGCTCTGTGTGTGTGGTGTGTGGTGTGCGAGGCTATCTGTCTTGGTTCAAAATCAAACGACGCCTCCTCTCGGTGTTGCAAGGGGCCAGAAACTTCCCTGCTTCAAGTTGGGTACCGACGCTGCACTATCTCGACGCACCGAGCACGTATTGAAAAGGTAGCAGTTGGGGCGGCTCGGGCAAAATATTACTTGTTGTGAACACGTCTTAGATTGAAATTTGGTGCCGAGATGGTGAAATGGGCTGGAATCTGCTGGGTAACATATCGACGCTGGTCACAGACAGACAGACAGACTTACTTGAGCCCGTTTTGCCCCCCCTCTAAACAGCTTTTTTTTTGAAACAAAAAGCGTCCCTATCGGGCCAGTCTCTTCAAAAAAAAACTTTTACAATATGGTACGCGCGGTGTTTCGCAATGATCAAAGATAAGTTTTGGTACTCGGAGTAACCATGAATTGCGAGGGTTACGAGATATCATGGTTAGTATGTGCACAAAACCTAAATAAATAGTCTTGACAGAATTGATTGCGATAGCCCAACCAAACACTTAGACGACAATGAACGTCGTTGCTCGGGGTTGACCCCCTATTAGTGTACGCCGTTGTAAAGTTCGAGCACACGTTTGGACAAGTCCAAGTAATACCTACGGCGTTGTGGCTATTTTATTTTTATTTTTTTGTCCCATCATTGGACACTGTCGTCTGCCCCGCTGGCCCCTATCCTCCACTTCTACCGGCTAGACGACCCAATCGGGGTCACATAGGAGGGGGGGGTTGGACCCCCTCCTGCGGTTCCTGCCTGAGATATTTTTATCGCGAGAAGGGTACAGCAATCCCTTCCCTCGCGACTTATAAAGTCGATCAAGTTTACTAACAACGAGCTGTGGCTATGTACACCGGTGGTTCACTTTGCACGCGAAAGCAGTTTTGAAGTTCGAGCCTCGCAATGCCATCATCTTGGACTACCAGGCTACGCTGGCACAGTACATCAACAACGGTGAGGCCCGGTAAGCCGTAGTTTACTGGTTTTGACGCCTCTGCACCTCCCTGTTCGTACTCCTCGACAGGCGAACCCCCGCGTAACGCGGGAAGGCTCGTAGATCGGGCGAGCGAGCCACCCAAGCCGACTGTTATTATTCTGAGCATCCCGCTGCTAGCTTGGCCCATGCATCATATGCTACTTGCGGTGGTACGCAGCTCAGACGCGTTTCCTTCCCTGTCCTTCGCTCGACGTCCAAGAACGCGAACTTGCGTCTGTTCGAGAAGAGGATGCGGATGATGATGACGATGACAATGGCGATGACAATGACGACGGAGGAAGTGGCGATGAGGCCGGTAACGCAGCAGACGTGTCATCTTCAACTGCGACGGGTTCTGATGGTGGGCAATCCGAGAAAAAATGCACGATATCCAGAGATACATACCCTAAGTCCCACGTAGCAGCTCTGTACATGGATATTGAAGGTCTCACTGTTTTTTTTGCCGACTACGATTGATTTGACATACACGCTCAAGTGACACGATCGATAAACCAACACAGAATCGCCTAGCCACCTATACCATAGCCAGCCGTGGGAGTCGAATGCAACGTGTGTGCTCGCCGTTCGCGAGAGCATGTGCGCTGAGGGGACGAGTTTCACTGATAGTTTTGTGATGCAGGTCCTCAATGGTTGTCTCACCTGGTCACAGCTGGCTCTAGTCGTTATTTGACACGATCCTTTACCTCTCTCGTTCTGATGCATCACGTAGACGGGTCCACTGAGGAAGCTAGCGCTGAAGAGATATCAGGAGAAGACAAAGACGTAGCCGGGGCTCCTCGCGGCGATGCACCCTGCCAAGTTGCTCAGAAGGTTTCGTGGTGTTTTTCAAAGGAAAAACTGAACGTACAGTCGTACTCAAGGACAAACATGAAACCACGCTTGTGTATTGGGTGACGTTCAGGCGTACGTACATGGAGATCACCCAGTAGGGCGGTTCAGAATCTTCACCAACAACGCAAGCTGTGTGCACAGCGCAGGGGCACGAAAAACAAAACTCAGACACTCCTAGGATGAACATGTGAAACAAAACAGTGGCAGCATTCCCACGTAGTATGCATAGCTGGAATCACGACATCTGACCCCCACGGACTAAAAACCTACGCACTGGATGGAACATGGTTCGCTCAGGATAATGATATTGGTCTGGTGCTGGAGTGTGATGAAACCAGGCGCCATCTGCGTGTTTTGGCCCAACAGGCATCACGACAAGGATCTGTGCATGACAAACAAGAGTTGCAGCGACTTGGCGGCGTTCTCCGTGACTTGAGGAAGACGAGGGAGGCCAGAAGCCAGGAAATTGAGTCTCGGTGGGACGAAGATAAGTTCGCTGCCAGCCAAAGGTACGATCATCATTCCGGGAAAAAAGTGTACTAGGTACAAGAATGTTCACACATCACATGGGCAACGCACGGTTCGTGGAGCAGGCAAAGTTTGGTTCCAGTCGTATCGTCTAGCCGTTGTGTATGCTGGATTGCCGCGTCAGCACGAACGACTGCAACATTTTGTCCCAAACACGTTGTCCTCCCTGCATAAAAATACTCATGCCGAATAGACCTCAAGAAGTGGGCTTTTGCGACTTGTCGCTGGAGGTTTTGGATTAAAAAGAACTGCTGTAGCCAACTTGGCTCATGACCACGGAAGGCGTCGCCGCCAGTTGGGTGTTATTAGGTGATGAGCAGAGACCGGAACGGCTATTATTAAAGTGAGGACGACAGCAACAACAAGAGCATGTACGTTGGGTAAGTAGCCGAGATGGCGAAATCATTGCGTGCTTTGCATATTCTCGGCATTGTCAGGACCACGCAGCCCGCGAGGAAAGAAGTGGAAGCGTTTTCCAATGTCGCTGTCGCGTGTTGGTTGTATGACGGACAATGCGGCGTGTTCCCGATCGTCACACATCATACACACCGGTCGCCCCGGTGGTCTAGTGGGTAGCCTCGCAGCCTGCTAAGGGCCAGGTCATGGGTTCGAGTCCCGGCAGAGAGAGTTTTTTTCTCGCGAAATAAATCCTGGTCTAGGATGAAAGCGACGCGCTGCAAAGCTCGTTTGTTGGTAAACCATAATCGACTTCGTAAGTCGCGAGGGAAGGGATTGCTGTACTCTTCTCGCGATAAAAATATCTCAGGCATGAACCGCAGGAGGGGGTCCAACCCCCCCTCCTATGTGACCCCGGTTGGGTCGTCTAGCTGGTAGAAGTGGAGGATAGGGGCCAGAGGGGCTGACGGCAGAGTCCAATGATGGGAGAGAAACAAATAACAAACAAACAACATCGAGATAAAACCGTTCGCCCGCACACTGCAACCTCTGGGCTAAACCTGGAGTGTTGTCAAACCCGTTAGACTAGTACTATTGCTTCGATATCCGGGCGCCGCCGTCCTCTACCCATCCGTGGGTTAGTTCTCCCTAGGGACTCCTTGACGTACCGTGTGTTTCCCGCTTCGTGTGCGAATCTCCCCCCCAGGGAAGTGGAAGCAGTACTTCGGAAATTTCTCCCGGATGCAGCGAGGCAGGCAGCTGAGAAGCGGGCAGCAGACGGCGCACCGGACCAACGCCACAGCGAGACCGCGAAGTAGCCGAGAGTATTGCCTCTCTCTCTCTCTCTCCTCGAACAAACGGGACGATGGCTGCCTACACAGAACGACGCGTCTGAGCTGTGCTGCTCGCTATGAAGCATACCACGAGGGAGCGGTATTCAACAAGGAACTGCATGCATGCATGAACATCAGCCGCGCTCGATGGAGGACGGGATCGATAAAAGACCGGAAGGGAGAAGAGGCGTCTTGGCATGTAGTTTGGCACCGAATCGATGGAAGGTCAGCCAGAAAAGACTCGGCGGTGTCAAGACCTTCACCTTCATTGTGTGTGTGTTTTCGTTCTATTTATTGTGGCGACAGTCCCCCCATTTTTGTGGTGAGACGTGTACTACGCTGTTCAGTGTATGCGTATGTAGAGCAATACTGCTGTCCGTAAATATACTCTCTGTATTTGTTCGTACAACCTCAACCATCCAGGGGCACACAGGAGGGGAATAACACCAGGGCCCTTCTCTTTATTTTTTGTTGTGCCCTGCCTTCCAGCGGTGCGTGCTGAATTTTTTTTCATCGCGAGAGGGGTCCAGCCGTCCCCTTCCCTCACCAGCGGTGCTGGACGTCGAAGTTTTTGGTACTCACGAGAGCCTTTTCAGCTGCATTTCGCTTTCACCCGCAATTTTTTGTAATCTTTTAAGCCCATGCGAATTCGAACTCACATCCTTTCCGACTAGCAGTTTTCGAGGATACCACTATATATAGTAGACCACCGGGGCGACCGACCGTGTAGACCTTTCAATTTACGTGTCACAACACCACACCACATATCATGTCTGGTCGCGGAGCTTAATGTCAATACACCGTCGTCGTGGTGACAAGAAGAGCATCCGTTACCCAGGAGGAACACCAGCGCGGCTCGACTTGACGCCCGGCAAAAAATAAACGCCATATTGGCGTTGGCTGCGCGGGCGTTGAGCAGATTTAAAGGTTTCCCGAGGCAAAAATATGCGTCTGCTCCGTCACATGTGAAAACTGTCCGAAATCAGTGAACACCTGTTCCCGAGACTTGAAGACAAACGCGACTCTTTCGTGCGATTCCTTTGATCAGCACGTCGACTTTTTACTATTTCCATTCAGCGAGGCCACCCGCGCAAAACATCGTCCGTGTTAAAAACGCTATACTGTGTCGCAGACGTACGTGTGGGATGCTCAACGTTCGGCTCAACCCAGCAGAAAAAAAGTTGGACCAAATGGCGGGTAACTCCTGGCGCCACGCGATCGCGCGCATCAAATAACAAGTACAACAAGAGAGCCTGGTCATTAGACTGATACGCATCTCTACGCCTTTTAGCTACCGGTCAACGGAGTATTAACTGACCCTACAGCGAGTGGCTAATCGTTTGATGAACGGGCACCAACCCACACTACGAATGACAACCCAACACCCAAGGAGCCCCGAAAACACATTCCCAACGCAACCGTTCCAACCGGACTCGCCCCCAACGACCGCCGTCGCAACATACACTGCCTACCCCCTCCTTTTTTCTTCTTCCGCAACATTCCTTCCAAAACAAAATGTAAACCCTGTGTTTTCAACTTCCGAAAAGCGCAAGGACTCCCATATTTGCCCACCTGGGTTCGCCGTACAAGCCTCCACATTTTGCGCCCAGCCCCCATCCCTTACTTCCTCTTCCGGGCAAGAATCAAAACCAAACACAACCTACCGAAACACATTTTGGTTTTGACATCCATCGCCGGGCCGGCAACACATTTCGACACTTGTTTTTCGACACACTTGCGGCTCCACCACCGCGAGATACATTAACAATAGCATTCATGCAACCGTCGTAGGATCCCCTACAACGAGGAGGCAAAGAGCGTCGACCAATCATAAGGGCAAAGTGCGAAATACAATTGTAAGCCCTTCGTGTCGATTGAACAACTCGTGCCTGCCGGCTTTCGTAACATTACCAACTCTCTGATCAAGTTCTAAGCGCCCCCCCTGCTTTTCTCTTGATCAACCATCTAATGTCCAACTACGTCTAGGAGGAAAGCACCCATATATCTGCGTGATATCCTTTGGGCTTTCATCCTATTGAGAGGAGGCGTTCCCTCGGCTCTGCTATAATGATATCTTTCGGCCACGCTTCGACTCGTGAGCCTCGTGCGAAAAATTAAATAGGAACAATATACTTCGGCTCGGGAGTGGACGCGTGTCACGTTCGCGACACCCCCTTACACTGCTGTCTCCACAGCGCGCTACGAACTGCAAGCTCGCCCGCAACACCCCTAGGGCGTTTTCGGCGCTCTTTTTTAACCCCTCCTAGAATCGGGACGCGCACACGAGCTACAGTTCTCACTCGCAGCCGAATTACCTTCTCGGAGACACCACCGTAGGGCCGTAAGGGAAACAAGTACCTGCTGGGGCAAAAGCGGAAACGAGGAATCATTTGCCTGCTCCCCAGAAGCCCCCACACGGCCTCCCTACATCACCAAGATTGGTAGATGTGCGGCCGAAAACACCAGTCTCATCAAACAGCTATCAAAACAGCATAATTACTTCTATGTACAACCCCTGGACGCGAGCCTGCTAAATCACGACCCAAGCACGTGAAATAACGACCTTCCCCGTGCGCCTTGCGATAAGGGACCAAACCGGGACACCACCAGCATCACCCTACTAATGTATAACATAACCATTTGGATGTGTGCGCTGACGCCAGCTAGCCCGCCAGCCAGCCAGTTCGCACGCCGCGCGAAACGCGGGAATTAAGCGTAAAGCGTACGCCCCTTGACCACCCCAAGCTTGTAAACCAGGAACCCTCTGCTAACCTGCTGTGTCTTGCACCCACCACGCAAAAATGCAAGAAACTTGACGAAACACGAAAGTTAAAAAAAAATCGTGTTTACTATAGACAGCACGCAACCAAGAGAGCAACAAAAGAAAACTTGTACAAAATAATCGCCTGTCCATCGCCAACTCGCCCTTCGAATGGTCGCGTACGGGGGATTCAGGGGCGGTGGGAGGAGGCCATCTACATCAACGCAATTCAAAGTGTGATCAAAAACGAAACACTCCAGCGGTGAGGGGTGGGGGGGTGGGGGGGCTCCGTGAGACAAGACGGGAGGTGCTGCGTGCTTCTCCCGCCGCCATAAGAAGGCAAGGCGATTCCGGCCGTCGGGGCAACCAAACAACAATCCGGCGATATCGCGTTCCTCTCCCACCCGTGCGGTAGCGCTCGAGTGCCTTCCCCGGCAAGGAATCCGTGAGAGCCTGGCCTAGCAGCCAGCAACCGGCCGTGCGTTGTGGTTGCACTTGCTGCGATCGGGAGCAGAGGGGAAGACAGTCGTCGGGAGGAGCGAGGTTGAGGATATGCGCCAGCTGGTGTGTTGGACAAATATTGCTGCTGCTGTTCAACCCTTTGAACCAGCTGGTGGAGGCACCCTGTTGAAATTGAAAACACTCAACAAGCAACGGTATAAACAGTGAGCAGCCCGACATAGTGCCATCAATATCTCTTCGTTACACTCCCAACCCGACAGACTGGCATTGTGTCACTTAAGAGAACGGGAACGGGGCCCTGAACAGTGTTCTTACGGGAATCTCACCCCCCCCAAAGTGGCAATCGATACTCTGCCCCCCAAACCTCCTGCGCACTGCGCAGCCACACACACCACAGCCAACATTTTGGGTACAGTGTAGTTGTGCCGGCGAGAAAGAGGGTGGTCGTGGCATGGAAGGTACATGTTGTTGTATCGAAGAAGGAAAGGGACGGAAAAAACAAAAGAGAGGGATGGAACCAATTTACGGAGCAAGCGCTTGAGCAAGAACACTTGCTCACTGTAAACTGCTTCTATATTACTCCTACAACCACAGAAAGACTTGTACCAGTTCGAGATAATACTCAGTATTAGAATACTGTAAATCGACGGGGATGCATTGACCAAAGTCTCGGGGAGAACGAAATGAAGTACAGGAACAAAATATGCCACGCCTGGCAGAAAGTCCGGGGGCACCCCATCTATTTGGATCTCTTCCACCATCGAAGCAGCGGCAAAACGCTTCTGAACGACGAATGTGATAAGGTTTAAGTAGGTTTAAGTATTCTACAAACAACATGACACCATGACCGACTTGGGCAGCCATTTGTAAGAATTCGGGCCCTTGCTCGGCCGGTCCGTTGCCAATGTTTTTTATTTTAAATAACCCCCAAAATACGGATAGCTGTGGGAGGTGGGAGAGACTCAACGATATTCAACGACGCGCTCGGGGTAAACCAACACGTAGACATGAGTTCAGCAACATAAATCGCACTTTGTTGGCTCGATGCTAGAGTCAGTCGCGTGTGTCGAAAAACGTATATGCATACTCCTGTGTGGCAAGCGCTTCAACAGCATCAATTTCTTCTTGTCGAAAACACAACAAGCAATGAAGTCGAATCCATCCATTTGAAATGCAGATGATGTTGTAACCATGTCTCGTCCGGCAGAAAATGGTACGCTGTTACTCAAGTTCCACGGTGCTTGAAAGGTCGTCTCAGGCTTCGGTCACCTACCGCAGTCTGAGAAAACAGACTTGCGTGGCGTTCGTTGCGATCGGTATGCACACACGTGGGAAACACCATGAGGAAAACAGGGGACCACAAAAAACTGTGTCCTCTCCTCGAGGCAGGGGCTGCACAAAAAACAAAAAAACAGCAAGTGACCCGTACCAAGTAACCATCCGTCACCCCAGAAAATAATTTCCGTACAGCAGTAGTACAATTGAAGTTGGAGGCCAAGCAAGGCATGTTAACATTGATCGACCCATGCAGCAAGCCACCGCAGACAATAGTCAGCAGACAATTAATCCTGTGACAATTGTTTGCATAGCATGCATGAAAGACATGAAAGCCCGTGGGCAACACCAAAGGCCATACCCCGCATGACCACTCTGCCCGGCTGCCCTGTGCGAGGGTGTAGCCTTTTCTCGAAAAGTATAAAGAGACGAAATTGTTCAGGGAACGGCTGGAACGGCTTCCGAAAATTCGAAATTAAGGAGGGTGTCCCGCCCGCCATGGCCAAGCACCAAAGGAGAGCCATCGACACGGCGCCAAACTACACAACGCCGCGCTAATCACCTCTCACCTCGTGCTCCTCTCTCGTACAATAGCTGCTACTTTTGATCAAAGAGCAGGTTCAAGTTATCGTGAGGCTCTCAATCGTAATACATGCGATATATCATACCCCCCCCACGCACGCACGTTCGAACGCCCTTGACGCGAATACACAACATGCGCCCAACTTGCCACGAATATATAGATACATGTGGTGTTCGTAAAACAACCCCCCGTCGACAAAACGGCTCTCTTCTCTCACCGCAATGAAGCCTAGTTAGCGGCCGCTGCTTGCCGGTCTCATGAAGGGGCTCCCGCCCGAGCCGAAAACTCTGCACACCAGGTTGCGCCGCTGACCACCGTCTCCGACCCTGTCCGAGAGCTCGCAGGACTGGATAATCCTTCCCGAGGATGACAAGACCGGTGACGTCGACATTACCTCGCTGCCGGCGATCGTGAGCGCTCCAACCGTGCTCGCGCGTCGCAGGGACGGTACCGTAGGCCCTGCCGCCGACCCCGACGCCGTTGCCGTGAAGTGGTCGTCCTCACTGAAGAGCAACGCGGACGTGGAGTTGAGGTGGTGGGGCGAGCCCATCGCGACCACGGCTGGGGTGTGGTCCACAACGTATTTCTCTGCCACGCTCCGGTCGCGCATGGTGATGCGCAGGTCCTTCAATCGTTGGGCCTGCGCGCTGGCCGTGCGGTCCATCGTAGGCTCGAGCACGCCGCCGCTGTAGCTCCCGGGTGCAGTTGGCATCATCGAGGGGGAGGGCGCGGGCGCGGCCTGCTGCTGAGAAGAACCGCCGCCGACGACACCGCTGCTGGTTGCCCGGCGCCGACCCGAGTTAGACATGAACACGGAAATACGAGGGGGGCGCACGGTGCCAGACGTCACATTCGTATTGACCTTTATCGCTCCACCTGGCGGCGACGCCACTCCCCCCTGCTGCGGCGGCTGACTAGACCCCACATGTCTTGCCACGCCTGGCTGTTGATGCGATACCGCGGGCGCCCAGCCCGCGCTGGCTGTGGTGACGCAAAAGCTGTGGCTTTTCTCCAACCCTTGTTGCTGTGACGATGTTGGCGGTGGACTTGGGTTCATCGAAATGGATGCCGTCGATGACCGGCGCTAGTAACAAAGCGAGCACAGCACATAGTAGGCCAAATAACGCATGGGAACACGAATAGAGGAGTACCCGGATGAGCAGGTGGTCCATGAGGAAACAAGCTTGGCCAGGGAGGAGATATCATCCGTTGCACAAAAAGAAACTTGGAACATGTACAACAAGCTGGACAGGGCAAGGACTTGAGCAAAACAGCGGGAAAAAACATCCATCACGCACACCGCAACGTGGCGCCCGAACTCAGAGCTTTTTTAGGGCTCGCCTTCACCCGACGCAGGTACCGCAGAAACGCATACCAAACAGCTTCAACGTATGATGGGCGTAACCACATACCTTCATCACAGGGAAGACCGACTCCTTAGACACGAGCGCCTCATCCTCATCGTGCCTCTTCCGAGCCTTGGGCTTGCCCCCGATCGGCAAGAGCAGGTTTGGGTTCACGCATTGTGTGGGTTCACTTGAAATTGTTGGAGGCCACGCCTGAATCGGGAGGTGCTGTTGCTCGCCAGGAACCCAGCTCTCCTGCCCGAAGTCGGACACCTTCGGCTGGTGGGCGAACATGCTGGCCGGTGATGGCGGCCCCTGGAACGCCGAGTTGGTGATGGCCATGCCCTGCTGGTGCTGCTGCTGTTGGGTGTCCTCGATTTCGCAGAACTTGAAAAAATCGCTCGTGCTGTTGGGCTCGGCAAACATGGCGTCAAAACCTTCGAACCCGCCAAGGTCGTCCCCGAGGCCCATGCCAATATCCACGTCCATCCCTTTAATCAGCTGCGAAGGCTCCGTTTCCATGCTCTCTCGCTCGCTTGTCCTACAGCCCGCCGATTCGGTGTCGCGTCGGGGTGATGGGGAAAGTGACAATGGCGCTGTTTGTATCTGTGTCGGGTTGTTGAGGCTGCAACTGCACTTGGTTGTTTACAGCAAGGGGGATACGCGAACTGGCGTTTTTCCCAGTTTATTGCTGGCTCCCAGAGTGCGTTCACAACATAGAAGTAGTTTTCTCCAGAAATCCGGAAACAAACGCAGAACTCTGCGGTGCGGCTGGTGATTGGCCAACGGATTTCCTGATTATGAAACGTCCGGCCAGCTAGCGGCTGGTCCGACATTTTTCGAGATCGCCAGATCCCAAAACCACGATGGTCCCCACGACGCCCCGCAGTGAATAGAACAGGGCAGTCATCAGTAGTACATGAAGTGTGCCAGCAAGAGTTGGCTGCCGCCATCATCAGGCAGGATGGATTCGACCTCGATCGAGATGCATCATGCAAATGGGAGATGGGAGCGTCTAGATGATGATAAGAACACGAATAGTCTAGACCTGCCACCGCACAGACAGCGCCGTCCAATGTTTCTCGTCCTGTGTCATTCCGATAATCGCAGTATCCAAAGCAGTAAGAGTTCTCTTGCCTTCCCAACGTGCGTATAACCTGTGCATCCCCTGTTCCCATGTTCTCTGTCGAAGAAGAGCAGGTTGTAAAGTAAAAGTCCTGGTCGGTAGGATGGGCGGTAACGCGATTCTTTACACCACACCGTCCGCCGAACCATGGACGGCAAGAAAAACGCAACAAGGACTCTGTACAGTGGTCGTAAATGAGAATAGTCTAATCTACATCACCAGCTAGGATGCAGCAGACGGTAGTTGGGGGGGGTCGGCGACCAATACTCAATACTTCGAAGTATATCTCTTTGCGTGTGCCATCGCATGAAGCATGGAGCATATAGATCGCCTATGCGCTGAGACGAGTGTAGAGTACAACGGTTTTTTTGGCACCGCATCGATCAGTAACGGACGCCCTCACTTGAGGACGGATGGATGGATGCTCGATAACACGCTCGGCGATACATGTTGTATGTACATATGCATAGGTGCGGAGCTTGTTCCCACAGGAGGACCGATCACCGATGGCCGGTCGTTCCTTTGTACTTTCTTTGCCAATGGTGTCTCAAAACTTCTTTCTCTGCAGCATCATCGGTATTCGTAGTCCATCTATCCTATCGATACGACTTCTCGCCTTGTCAACCTACTTCCTATGCCTGCCCCTGGACAGCTACCGCCTGCTCCCGGCCATTCCATGCCTCAAACATCTCCCTGTAGTATAATCCCCTCCCTTGTGATTTTCCCACCTCAGCCATGTGTAATTCCGTCCTTTCCTCTCATTCTTGCACAACGGACATCCCGCAACTACATGAAAATGAACCCGACCTTCGCACTCGGAGCCGCAATGATATATATTTCAACTTACTTGTCGTCTTCATCGTCTACCTTCCTAATCTTCGTCTACCGTCTCGAAGGCCAATGTCCCCGGTTCTGAATTTGACCTTCAGCTTTGATAAGCAGCATGCAGTACGTACTCCTTGAACCTTTCCTTTCAACTTTCAACATTCCGTACTCATCTAGTCTAGACCCTCCTTGTCCTTGGTTTCTTTGGTTGGATTGTTATATTCCTCTCTCGGCAAGAGCAACACAGCAGCGGGGGGCCCGACGGTATCCGTGGGGTCTGTTTGTCTCGCTAACTATCATCACATGTACACCAGTGGTGGAGGACAGCTGGTACGGCTGTGGGGGCTACGGCATATCTGGGCTACAGGGGGGGGGGGGGG